>BRXX01000447.1:10751-56378 GCA_030267905.1 Triparma verrucosa
GGGGGGGGTTAGACGCCGCTAGCTGGCTCTCAGGCCTGCTCGCTCGTTCATAGTTCTCCCATCTCACCTTAGGCCTCCCGCTCCTTTTGATGGGGTGCTCATCCCTCCGGGCATAGTAAAATATCAAGCTGAGCAACGGAAAAAATATTACCAGGAACAAAAATGTCTGCCCGACGCCTCTGCGGTGGCCCTGCGAGGAGAGAAGAAGGCGTGCGACGAGGTTTGAAGCGGTAGGGGTGAGATTGAGATGGGGGGGGGAGAGGGTGCTGGACAGTTGTAATGTTTGGGCAGGATAAAAAGATATTCAAGTTGCTTTTTTTAAGGGGATGCTTGAGCAGTAGCTGTAATGTTATTGACTGGCCCGCTTGGACGCTACGAAAATGGTGATATTGCGATGTTTCTTCAAATTTGCCCTTCAGAAGACCGAAGTCGGCACAGGGCTCACTAGCAAAGATTGACTCCCAAAGATCGACTGAATACGCAACCGGAATCGCTTCCGCATGACAAAAGTAGGGGTTTGACGTACCGACCCAGGAGTGGCGCCCATGTACGAAGAAAGTTTCCGCCAAGGATGAAGGGGGTAGGCCGAGGAGGAAATTAAAAGCCTGGGTTTTGTGAATTTTGACCAGGTTTCAACCCAAAATCAATCACAGCAAATAAAACACAAACGAAAATGTTTCTCAATTTTAAATCAAATGATGGCCATACTATGGCGATCTGTTATTCAGCCCTACAAAAATCATTCCGGAGCGGCGACTTAAACAAGACTTCTTTTTGGTCCCATCAGATCGGTTATCTCTACCCAAACGCCCTTCGCAAAAGGCTCTGTCAAAACAGCCTTGAGGACGCGTGTGGGCTAAATTTTGCCTTAAGTTGCCTCAAAAATACCAGGGCTCCCAAGAAGCCAAGCTTCGAGGAGCTCAATCCGTACGTAACTGCCCTGACAGGTATGAAAAAGACCCATTCGGCTGCATGGCTAAATCGGGTCGCCGCCGACCACCTGTTCAGGGGATTATTGGGCGATCCTAAGGGCGACGAGGTCGAACAGGCTGCTTACACCCTTAAGCTCCACTCCGAGGGTAGTGAGAGTGAGCTTCTAAGCCTCTACGGTGAAGAATTGATGGGTTTATATAAATACACGAACAAGGATCCATTAACCTTCATGTGTAAAATTCTCATCTCCGGCCGCCCCGAGTTGGCTGCAATTCAGGGCTTCGTCCTCGGTCCCCTCCCTCCCCCCTCCCCGCAACAAGTGTTGGATCACTATAACGACAAGCACACGAAGTTGGGTAAAAAATTGGGGAGAGGTTACCGCCACTTCCTCGAGAACCTCATCCTCCACAACCCCGTCTACGTCGGCTCCGCCGAACCTTACAAGCAGCAGGCCGAACACCTCTACCTGAACTTCAAGGACTCCAAAGGAAAAGGTGAATTAAGGGTCAAGCACGTTTTGGATTTGATTAAAGAAAATAAAACCTCTGCCTCCAAGACCGTCCCAGCCGCCGTCCCCGAAGTTATTTTCAAGGACACCGACGTCCTGAAAATCGACTCGGACACCGTCGGCCTTGGCTTCAAAAACGCCACCTTCATCTGTCCCGTGAACATGAATATAATATCTCCCCTAAAAAGTGGTGATAAAGAATATATAAAGAAGTTCGTCAAGATCGGCGAGTCCCCCACCGACCTAAACTTCGCCCTCCAATGCTCCCACTTCCGTTCCTCCTTAAACCTCCCCTCCCCCGACACTTCCATTGCAACCTTGAAACTATCAGGCGACATAAATTACAGTGAAATCGCAAGTTTAGGTAAAGGTGGTGATAAGTGGCGCGCATCAATCTCCCGTAAAATCCTACAAATACTAAAAAATAATCACTCAAATGCATCCACACTCTTCGTAGACGTTTTCACCGGAGGTGTTAGATTGAGCGATATAACTGCCTCCTCATCATGGATATATTGGAATGAAAATTTCGGCATAGAGTTATTGAAAGTATTGTTGTTTAGGAAGTTCGTAGGTTCAAAAGACACCAACGCCTTTAATCTAATGGCTAGAGAAGTCAACGGTGAGGTTCAAATTCTTAGCGTTGACGAGAATGAGGCGGGAAAAGAGAGGCTGAGAGAGAGTATGGGAAAAGGTTTGGAGACGGCGCAGAGGATTAAGTATGATTTTAAGGTTAAGTGCGCCGAGGCGGTTGCGGAGAGGACGGAGGAGGTGGGGGAGTTCCTGGAGAAGATGAAGAGGCTTTGGGAGGAGAGGTTCGAGGACTTGTTGGGGAAGGGGGGGAGGATGAAGGAGACGCACAGGAAGTTGTTTCGGGAGTGGGACGGGGGGAAGGATGTAGTTGGAGTTTGTAAAAAGTGGTTAGGTGTGTCTGATGTCGAGGTCGTGAAGAAGGAGAAGAAGAAGACGAAGAAGAAGAAGAGGAAATTTGAAGTCGATGAAGGTGAGAGCAAGAAAAGGACGAAGACGTGAGAGAGAAAAGACGTAGCGTCAGGAAGGTGAGAAGGTGGGGGGGGGGAAGGTGGGGGGGAGGTTGTGTTAAAAGGATATGGAAGGGAAAAGGATTTTTAATCAAAGAGAGGAAAGAAAGGTAGGGTAAAATACGATACACGATAAAAATTTATAAAAAGGAAAAAAATGAATGTAATGAAAAACGGATCGGTTTAGAATTATTAGTGTTGGTGATAGGTTTTATTTAAAAAGCCTCTCCGTCCTCGAGTCCTTCAACGTTGGTCTCCTCCTTCTTCTCGACAGTCTGTGTTGTGTTGTGTAAGTATCAGTTACAATTATAAAACGCTATTTTCCCCCTTCAAAACACCTCTCTCTCTCTCTCTCTCTCTCTCTCTCACCTCCCCCTCCCCCAAAATCTCCATAGCAACCCCCCACCATTCACTCTCCTTAACTCCCTCCACCCCTCCTTGCGTCTCAACGAAAACCCTCAAATCCTCAACAACCTTCCCCAACCTCCCCTTAGAATCAGGCACCATCATCTCGCTCTCGGCTAGAACCGCCTTGAAAGCTTTTATGTCGTAAGGGTCGGAGGAGGAGGATATCATTGTGTTTAGTTTGGAGGTGTTGAGGAGGACTTCAGATTCGTAAGCGGAGACTTCTTTTTGCATTCTGGAGGAGGGAGGAGAGAGAGAGGGAATGGTTAGAATGTGAACGAACTCTTTTAGGGACTTTAGAGAATATGGAAGGATGAACGTTAAAGGAGGCGGTATATGATGAAAGATGAAAGAGCACCATTTTTAGAGGGGCATTTACTTCGGCGATTGATCCTTGCTCATTTAATGAGAGTTTATAGGCGAAGTTACGGCTGTAAAGACTAGGAGGCGGTCGGGAGCAGCCTTATACGGTGATGGTACGATATACCACATAGCGTAATGTCAACGTTCCGCTTATTTATTGCGCAATAAGATTCCAAAGACGCGACTTTGAAAAAATGAAAATCAATTCAGCTAAATAACATACAAAATACGACGTTTGAGGATTACCTTTGGCAGGTCTTGGTCTTGATCTTCAGCTGTTCGGCTGGGGTGCGTTCGGTCGGTTTTCTAGGCATATTAATTTTTGGGGTTATTCCGAAGGAGATTGGAAATTGTACTGCGCTGACAAAAATCAACCTTCACACAAACGAACTAACTGGCGTCCTGCCTCCCACCATCGGAAATCTAAAAAGCTTGGAAGAATTCCGCGCTCAAGACAACCAACTCAGCGGAAGCCTTCCCCCCCCATTTGCGACCTTCCAAACCTTACCCATTTCATCATCTTCAACAACAATTTCAGCGGCTCCCTCCCTCCTGCCCTCGGCAACCTCACAGAACTCATTTATTTCCGAATTTCCAACAACCTCTTCACCGGTCCCCTCCCAACCTCCCTCACCAACCTAAAAGAGCTATTCGTCTTTGCAATAGTGGGCAACAACTTTGACCACAAACAAATCCCCGCCGCCTTTGAAGAAATGCACGAGAGAATAGGTATCAACTTCGTCACGGACTGGAACAAGAACGAGCTGTACCTGAACGAAGCGAAGGCGGCGATCGACTCCATCAAGGACATGGAAGTCCGCGACAAAGTCACGAGCCTTCAAAAAGACCTCTTCAACCACGTCAAAGGCAGAGACACGGCAAAGGCCGACAAGGTCTTCAAAGAGCTGAAAGAGATCGCCAAAAAGCAAACTGAGCGCCTCGGAAAGGCCACCGCCACAGTCCTCAACAACTACCGCTTCCGCGACAACGGCCACCGCTACAGGGAGATCGACAAGATCGAGGAAATCCCAGCCGCCAAGCAGGTTGACGCCGATGGAGCTACTACAGAGGATCGAGTTGATATGCTCCTCGCCACTGCAGACTGGCGTGAGGACGAGTTCCAGCATCAGATAATGAGCGAAATCGTCGAGCCGATGAACACAGCCTCCTCCATCGAAGACCTTTGCATGACGTACGGCATCGATTCCTCTGCGTACGTCTACGACAAGTTCGGGAATTCGGTCCATCTCAAAGACCCCCTCTTCGCCTTTGGTGCTGGAACTGACAAGAAAATTCTCTGCAAGCCTCGCTTCGGCCCGCCCAAGAGCTACCAGCGCGCACTCGCAAAGGAAAAGGAGGGGATGAAGAAAATGGGCGACAAGTGGATCGGCCTTCGTGATCTCAATCGAGTGACCCTAGAGTTCGAGGACCCTCTCATGCTCACCCTCGCCTGTAAAGCTTTATTAAAGAAGTACACCGTTTCAGGGCTAAAGAATAAGTTTGAGAGCATCTACACGAAGGTTTACGAGCAGCCGCCCGACATTCACATGAATTTAGATTTAGGTGAAGGCTGGCTCGTCGAAGTCCGGCTCATGTTCGCCTCCGTTCTCACCATCAAGAAGGAGCTCCACAAATTCCACGACGTCGTTCGCGCCGAAAAGCCCCGAGCGATACTGAGCCCGCTCTTCAAGACAGCGAAAACGAACGAGGCGGTGAAGGACGAGGAAATCGAGAGGATGAGGAAAATGATGGAGAGCGCCGAGGTCGCTCATAAGATGAACCATAGGCGTGAGAGTGGAAGTGCTAGTGCGTGGGGCGAGGGGGGGTCTGAGAAATTTAAAGAAATGGAGAGAGAACTGGCGGACTACAAGGAAAAATTCGAACAGATTAAGGGGATTGTGATATTGTGAGGGAGGGAAGGGAAAAGAGAAACGAGAAAGGGTTTTATCAATAAATTTTAATTGTATACGTATAAGCCTTCCCCCCTCTCTCCTTCCCCTTCCCCATTCCCCCCCCCCCCTACCTCTCCCCTCAAACCCTCCCACACACACACACCCTAACCTTAAGCACCAAACCCCTGAGCCAATTCACTCGCGTTGGTGACGAAATCACTATCCATATTCGGAGAACTCTCCATCGCTAACTTCAGCCTTCCCTTCAGAACCTCCAAGCTGCTGTACTTGGGAAGAGCTAGGGAGAAGAAACATGTGGAAGCTGTGGGGAGGAATTGGTCGACGACCTCCTGATCCCGGCCGGAGGATTTCGAGTCGCGTTGGAGTTTGAAGGGTTGCTCGAAGTCGGCTAGTCGGTTGGGCAAATTCGTCCTCGCCCAGACGAACTTCACGAACATGCTGCGTTCGCTCGTCGTCATTTCCTCGAGGACTTGCCAGAACCAGATTACCAAATCGTCGCCCTCCCCCAGCCCGCCTTCGTACTCGACGACGCTCTTCAACAAACCGACTGCGACGTCTTCAGCCCCGCACACCAAAGTTTTCAGTTCTGATCCTGTGAAGATCGGGAAGATTTCAGTCGGTAACACGGCCGACAGTCCTTCCATGAAGTCCTTGACCTCCCTGCCGTCGACCAAAGTCCCCGCCCTGCCCTGTTGGACTCGTAGCAAATCCCTTTCCTTCCAGATTTCTTCAATCGTCCCCTCGTCCAAACGGTCTACGCCCCTCCTGACGATCCTATTCCAGAACCCAGCCTTGCCGAATTTCAGATCCAGGGGCACTCCGTGCCTCACGGCCGTGCCTACGAGTTTACCCAAGAACCTGAGCTTCGGATCGGAACCTGCCAAATTTGTCTCGAACTCGTCCCTGAGAGCCGCAGCGACTCCCTTTCCCGCGAGCCCGCCGACCCTCTTCTTCCCCCCGAGCATGACCAGCCCCTGGTCGTCTCCGACCCCCCCCTCACTGTTCTCAGTCTTGACGACCAAGCCCTCGACTCCGTCTCCCACCAACTCCTCGACCACGTCGTCGAACATCGCCCTGTAAGGTCCTCCGTAATCGTTCGCCCCCTCTCCAACGAACTTTACCTTCCAGGCCCTCGGCTGCCCTCCGTGCCCTCGGCCAATGTACCTCCGCCTGAAGCTCGCGCTAGACCAGTTCTTCATCTCCCCGTAAAGTTGAGCGAAGACTGCGACGAAGATTGGCGTTCACGATTTAGAATGAAATAGAATAAATTATATCCAAACTAGGCGTCGCTCCTCACTGCCACAACGCTCACCTGTGTTCTTGCCGCCCTCCCCCAAATTCTCCTTCCTCTTGATTCTGTTGATTTTGACCGTGCGGATTTCGCGGGGATCCTCGTACTCGTCGTGGCTGCACGGAGTCGGGTGCGTGGTCGTCATGACGATGTCGTCGAAGAATTTCATCTTCGTGGAGGTCAGCAAGCCCCAACTCCTCTTGGCGCTCTCGACGACGTCGCCGACGCCCTTGGCGACGAACCAATCCCCGTCCGCCACCCTCTTGTCGCTGGCGCCGCTTCCATTCAGGCCGCCGAAGAGCGCGGTGTTCTCCTGGACTCCTCTCAGGCCCAGCAGCGGGAGGCTCCTCCCGATCACCTTGTTCACCGTCAGGATGATGCTGCAACGCACCAGCTCCTTCGAAATATCGATCTCCTCCTCTCCGAAGACTTCAAACTTCACGTCTCCGCCCTCCAGGGCCCGCCTGATGTCCCCGTAGCCCACTGACTCCTGCCCCGACGACGCCATCAACGAGTTCAGCAGTCGCACAGACTTTCCGAAGTTGCCGTCCTTGATTTCCTTCTCGAAGATGTTCCTTCCAACTTCCTCCTCGGCTCCATCCGCCTCGACACCTCCCAAGACGCTCTTCAAGTCCCTGGCGACCCTCTCGGCGATCTCGCGGCTCGTCTCGCCTTCCCTATTTCCTACTTCGTCAAAAATAAGCTCGTCCTCTCCCCCTCTAATCCTGCCACTGCACCATCCCCAAACCTCCTCCTCCTCCTCCTGTTTCTCCTCCTCCTGCTTCTCCTGCTCCTGCTCCCCTCCTTCCTCAGTCTCACCCTTGCCTTCACCCTCGCCCTCGCCCTCGCCCTCGCCCTCACCATCACCATCACCATCACCATCACCATCGCCGACAACCTCCTTCTTCACTAAAACCTTGACCTTATACCTCATGATGTTGCAACTGTTGACCCTCCTCTCCAAATACTCCACCAGCTCCTCTCCCTGGTCCAAGCACCCTATGTTGACGCTCTCGTCCAGGTCGATCTCGACGTCTGTCCTGACGACCGCGCCTCCGACGTAGACGACCTTGGCTTTCCCTCTGGTGAACTCCCTGCACAAGGGCAAATTGACTTCCTCCAGACCCTCGTCGAATCTCGACAAGACCTCGAAACCGCCTTCGATGCAGTCGGCGGCGTAGAAGCACCACGAGCGGCCGCCGCCCTCCACTAAGCTCCCGCCCTCCGCCTTCTGGGAGATCAGACGATACCACAGAGTGCCGTTGAAGGCTCCGACTATTACGGCTTCCTCGCTCAGCTCGAGGATCCTGCCGTTGGCGCGCTTCAGACGCACGACGTCCCCGGGGAACAGTGCCGTCCGCATGCCCAAGTTCGCGCAAGCCTCCAGCACGTCGACCAATTTTGTGGAGCATCGGATCTCGATGTTCCCACGCGTAGAAGTGGCGACGTCCCGGCCGCCCCTCCAGCGCTTGAACTCGCCGGTCGCCAGCCCTACGACCCACCCGGGCAGCTCTCCGCCGCTCGCCAGGGCCTCCATGCACTCGACGCTCCTCAGGGCGTCGTCGCAAATATCCGCCGGGTGCTCCTGCGTTCCGATGGTGCTTGTGCTCTTGGGCGTAAGAGTGACGCGGTCTCCGTGGTTCTTGAGGCCAATGACGGGGAACAGCGCCTTCAAGACGCTCTTTCCTCCGGCGCCTCGCCTTCCGCCCTCGCCTCCGTTGGGAGCCCCCATGCCCTTTCCACCGCTGCCGCCTCCCTCCGCGGCGTAGCCCATCGGGCTGATGCCCTCGAACGCGACGCCGAGGTCGCACAGAACGTGTTCTCCGTACTTCATGCCGTCATGGAAGAAGCTCAACCTGCCGGCGTCGCAGTCAAGCAAAACGCCAATGGTGTCGTTGGGGTGGTAGTGGGCGCCGTACATCCTTTCGGCGCCGGCGTGTGTGGTGGCTCTAAAGTTCACGAAGCCCATCCCCGTCCACCTCGTGAGCTTGCTGTCGGCCCCGGGCTTCTCGCTCACTCCGATGAAGACGCTTCCTGGCTCGCCGCTCTCAATCTTGCACTCCCAGTAGTGCTGCCCCGTCGTGAAGCCCGTCGAAGCGTAAACCAGGCCCCGGCACGAGCTGCTGTTGCTCCAGCACGACATCCTGTCGCTCGATACGGCAATGCTGTGAAGATTGGCATTAACGAGTTAGAATTGTGTACCGATGACGATAACGAACTGCTCTCCCAAGCTCATCACTTTGCTCACCTGGCAGCGCATTTGCCGGCGTCCAGCCTCAGAATCGTATCCGGCCCGCGGCAACTCTCGAATTCCATCTGGCTGATGACCTTGAACTTCTCGCCGCTCTCGCCCCTCAGGTCGGCGCACTCGTAGACGCTGCTGCCCTGCAAAGAGCCGTACTGCAAATTGTCGTCGTCGATCTCGAGCGAGTGCTCCGATCCGCGGACGTACTCGCCCTTGCCGAAGCGCTCCCACCAGCCTGTGTGGCCTGATCCGTAGAGCAGATCTTCCTCGACGATTTTCAGGCTGTGCCCGTCCCTAACAGCGTTCACTAGTATTCCCGCTCCGAAGTCGGGGAGCTCCAAGACGCCGAAGAACTTGTCAACTCCGCAGCTTTTGATTTTGAGCGTGCAGTTGCTCTTTCCTCCGGCTCCGAAGCCGTTCCTGTGCGCATTGTGGTACTGCGTCGACGGCCTGGGGTTGCGCCTCAGGACAGTCGTTTGAGACTCGCTCGGGACCACATGAGTCAAATCGAACAATCCGGAGAATCCCCAGCGGTAGATTTTCTCCACGCCGGTCTTCTCCCACCTGACCTTCCTTCCTGCGCCCTTGACGCCGTCGTAGTCACAAATCTCCAGCACCTCACCCAACGGAAGCTTCTCCAGGGCCTTCTTGTTCTTCTTCTTTCTCTCCCTCCTCTTCTTCTTGCGCTCCTGCTTGGCCTTCTTCCGCTTGCTGCTCTCGGTTTCGGTCGTCGCGGCGGTCAGAGTGGAGGTGGTCGAGTTGTCGTCGTCGGCGACGCCTCCGACCGAGGTGGCCGATACGTCGTCTCCGACGCTCGGCGCGTCAACGGACATGTTGTCAACTTCGTCCAGACCGCCCAAGGTGTCTTCATCCTCTCCCTCTCCCTCTCCCTCTCCCTCTTGTTCCTCCACAACCTCGACAATTTTTTCCTCTTCCTCCTCCTTGTCTTTCTCCTTCTCCTTCACTTCTCCACCGTCCGGCTTCTCCTCCACCGACCACCCGTCCTCGTTACCGTACTCGGACTTCCAGTCCGAGCCCCTCAGCACAAACATCCTGACGTCCAGCATAGGAGGACCGTCGCCTCCGTCCATCATGCCCCGGATGCCCTTGCCGCTCACCTTGACCTTCTCCCACGCGGGGTCTTCAATGGCGTCGGTCTTGATGGATCCGCGGAAGACCAGCCAGTCGTCGGTGACGACGTGGTCGTCGATACCCAAGTAGGGGCGAGGCAGCAATCGAGGGACAGTTCCGTCCAGCTGCAAATCGCCAAGAACGTCGAAGCCTCCCCGCTCGTCTTTCAGCATTCGATCCTTGCTCACCACGAGCAGCTCTATCAGGGTCTGGAGGTACCTACTGTACACGGGGGCGCTGGCCCTCTCGCACCAGAGCCTTCTGACGACTCGGCTGCGCAGCCTCTGGAACCAACGACGGATGACGCCCACCTTGGGCAGGGGAAAGTCAGAGTGGCGAAGAAGGGCGGCGACGTGGGACTGGCTAATGAGCCTGAAGGGCATCGAGGAAGAAAGGAGTCCGGGGCTCCACAGTCCGAAGAGGACCTCGGCCATGTCCTCGGAATCGCGGAACACGGTCATCATCAAGCCGGTCAGCCAAGAGGCGAATCTGACATCGCCCCCGCCAACTCCTACGCCGATGCTGGCGGCGCCCCGGCTGCTGCCCCTGTACCCCAATCCGCCGTCCTTGTCACGCTGGTCGCCGTCGTCGCCGTCCTCCCCGAAGCTCGCGACCCTCGCGATGTTGATGACGGTGGTCTTGATGCAGGCCAGGACCTGAGACTTGAAGTGCAAGTTCGTCTTAACGAGCTGCGCCAGGCTCCTCTTCAAGTAGGGCAGGCAAGCGAAGCCTCCCTGGTTGAACGCAAAGTCGCTCACGGTCTCCTCCGGCTGTCCGGAGCGGAAGAACGTGTGGAAGAGGACCCCGCTCTGCGAAGAGACCTCAAAGCCGGAGCATCCCAGGCCCAGGGACTCGGCGGTCAGGGCCATTGCGCCAGCTTCGCCGGTCCAGCCCATGCTGTCCTCGCAGCAATTCTTGACCACGCGGAAGAGCACAGCAGCCTGATCAGCAGACATGCCTTCCCAATTTCCGCCGCTCTCGAGGAGGTCTAGCACCAGCCGCCGCGAGTAGAGCACGGAGAGCTTGTAACCGACCAAGTTCAGCTTAAAAGTCGAGTTCTCGAGCTCCCTGCTGTACTCGGCTTCGGCCTTCAGGGCCGGGGTCGATTCGTCTCCGAGCAGAACCTTGCCTTCGACGTCTGACCCGTCGTCCCGCCTGAACGCCCAGCCGTCGCCTCCGCTGCCCTTGTTGAGCAGTCCACCTCCGAGGTGGACGCTCGCGTCCGAGCCGTTGTACCTGTGGCTGTGGCTGAAGAGCTCGGAGCCCACGTCCTCCCCTGAGAAATCGCCGAGGACGGCGTCGCCCTGCTCGGCGATGACGGTCATGACGTAATCGCCGACGGCGCTGTAGCCCGGAGGCAGGTGCTTGAGGCCGCCGTCAGAAGGCAGGTGCGAGCCTCCCAAGGCGATGCGGAGGGATTCCTTTCGGTTGAAGCTAACGCAAGCGTAGACTCCCCCTGAGGGCGAGAAGGAGTTACCCTCGAAGGCGAGGCCCATTCCGACTTCTTCGGCCTTCCCGTTCTTCCAGAAGCTAACGGTGGAGTTGTCGAGGTCGCATCCGACGCCGATGACGTCGCCCTTCCTCCACTTGGAGCCCCACTCAGTCGCATCCTTATGCCAGCGGTAGCACCTCCAGCCGTCGAAGGCCCAGCTCCCGATGCCGTCTCCGCAGCCGTCCCCCCGGTCGCTGTTCCCCGAGTAGGTGCTGTCGGCCCAGCCAATTTGCATGCAGCCGGACGTCAGGAGGGTGCACTCGTAGTACCACTTTCCGCTAGTCATCAAAAAGGTGGAAGTTCCGACGCTAGCGAATCCCCCTCCGGGGACGCCAGAGAGGGTCAGGTTGGTCGGGTGGATCACCGAAGGGCCCGAAACCTTGGTCAGGGGGCACGCGCTGCCCTCCCAGCTCACGACGCCGGTGTCTTTGAAATCTTTTCTGTCGTCACTTTCGGCGCCGTCGGCCATGTTGAGCCTCCCCTCGTTGTCCTGGATCCACTTGAGGGCCGCCGAGATGGTCCTCGCGCTGTGAGCAGCGCTCGTGCACCATTTCTCGGGGTAGCCCATGCTCAGGAGGTGGTTGATGGTGGCCTCCTCGTCGACGCTTTCGTCGGCGCTGTCGCCCTCGTCCTCCTCGTCCTCCTCTTCGTCGTCGTGGATTTCGTCGCTGCCGGGGCGGTCCCTCTCGCGCTCTTCCCTCTCCCTGGTCTCCTCCTCGAGCAGGGCGTCCATCTCTCCGCCCCTTTCGAAGCAGAAGTGGATCGCAGCCTCGACGCTGCCTCCCGCTCTTCTAAGGGCAAGGGAGCACCACTCCGGCGGGAAGCCCATCTCGAGCATTTGGGACATGGCGACGCCCTCCTCGTCGTCCTCGTCGTCCACATTCGAGTCGCGGCTCTCGTCGTCTTCGTCCTCGTCCTCCTCCCTGGGGTCCCTGTCAAGGGGTGGGGAAGTGTTGAGGGCGTTCCTTTCTTCATCTTCCTCTCCGCCTCGTTCCCTATTGGCGTTGGCGTTAGCATTGTCGTTGGCGTTGTCGTTAGCATTGTCATTAGCATTGTCATTAGCGTTGGCGTTAGATTCCTCCTCCGTCGACGTGGGCGGAGGCGTAGTAACATTGGAGGGCGGAGTGGTAACTGTTGAGTCGTCGTCGTTCGTTGATGATGTCGTTGTCGACGGAGCGGGAGTGCTTGGTGCGGCAGGTGGACTAGGCTGAGAGGTGGTATCTGTTCCAGACACCGGCTCCGGTGGGCTGGGAAGGTTGAGGTCGGGAACGGTAGGGGGGGGCGTAGAAGCAGGAGGCGTCGAAGTTTCCTCCGTGGTAATTTTTTCTTCCTCCTTCTTCGGCTCTTCCTTTGTCACCATGAATTTGAGGGCCTTAACCTTTTTCTTCGTCTCCTCTATCTTTGACAGAGTCGAAACGTACAAGTCCTCTAGCTTCGCTATATCGTGTAGCGCCAGCTCCATAGTTTTGCTCGCGTTTCCACCGCCGTTGGCGCCGCTGGAGTTGTTGTTGGCTGGCCCGCTGTTGTCTTTGGTTTCAGCCTCCATCTCGTGGATGGCGCCTTCAAGCAAAGACGCGAAAGATTCTAAATCGACGACGTCGCTCTTCTTCGTGAGGAGGGACAGGGAAGACCGGAGGCCCATCACAATATCCTCAACGTCTGTCGACAGAGGTTTCGCGAAGTCTTCGAAGTCGGTCACTCCAGAACTCGAGCATGTTATCTCGAGGATTCTCTTGCCGTCGGAGCTGGTCGTTGAGGAGGACGTGAGCCCGGGAACTTCCCTGCAGAACTGGTGGATCTTGAAGCGCCTGTAGGAGTCCTGTTCATCGAGCGAGCCCTTTCCAGACTCCCCCTCGACGATGGACTTGATGTCCTCGCGGTTCGTCTCCGAAAGCATCTGAAAGAGAATCCTTCCCTTCTGGAACTTGAGGTTCTCGGAGGCTTTCTTCAGAATTTCCTTCCCCTTCGCCGCCACCTCCTCGCCTTCCACTTCAAGCCCGACTTCCTCCACGAGGCAGAAGTCAGAGTTATGAACCTTCGCCGCTTTAACGGTGACGCCTCCCTCTTTGAAGCCGACGAATTCCTCTTCACCCTCCCCACCTTCCTCTCCCCTCCAGGCTACAACGACGTCAACGCTGTCGGAATTAACTCTACTGACGATTCCCCCAGTCAGAGAATCGTGTAGGAGACCGCTGACGATGTCTACACCACCGAACCCTAGTTGTGGAGTCGACTGAGACGACTTCGAAGACTTTAGAGGAGAGCTAGGGCCCTCGATCTCCCTCAACAGGACGCAGCTACCGATGTTCACTTTCTTAGGCTGGCCGCCTAGTACTCTCAGGCCCTGTTTTATATCTACGGCCCTTCCGGTTTCGTTGGCGAGCCTTGCGAGGGATATTGCTTCGTCCCTTGATTCGTCGTATTCCGTGGCTCTGACGATGGCTTCGAAGACGTTGTCGTCGCACTTCACGCCTTTGGAGAAGAAGAGGCGGAGGAGGCGGAACGGACGGCGGCCGGAGTTAGGGAGGAGAGAGGACCATATCGACATGTCGGAAGTGAGGACTTCGAAGGAGGGAGGGAAGGAACCGAGGGAATGGGAAAGAGTCAAAAGAAGGTCGAGGTGTTGCCTGTCCGAACTGACCGTGTACTCCGACGTCAGTGACGGAGCCCTCTTCTTCGTCGACTTCTTCTTCTTCTTTGTAGACTCCCTCGATTTTTTGTCCTTGACGGTCGTGAATTTTTCGACTTCTGACGCTGCGATGTCCTTAAGTTCCTTCTCTTCGGATTTACCCCAGGTCTTGGACTTGATCTCCTCGACTACGAACTTGGCTAATTCTCTCAGCCATTCGTCTTTTCCTCCCGCGCTAGCTGTGTGAGCGGCGTAGGCGACGACCCGAAGCGCCGCCCCGAAAGCGTAAGCGCGGAGATTTTTGGAATAACCTTCGACCGTAATGGGTTGCTGTTCGGTCGAGATTTCCTTCAGTGACTTTAGAAGTTCCATCGTCCTAGGTTGAGTTACGATTTCGGCGAAACGGGGGGCTAGTCGGGGGGACATGAGAACTTGCAGCACATTCAAATACGCCAGGGACTCCAAGGTTGTGCCTCCTATGTGGGTCAAGACTGAGGCAAGGAGGTCGAAGCATTCGGAGATTATTTTTGAGGGGGCGGCGGAGGCCCCTCCGAAGGCGGTCAGGATTCCGGGGAGGTTGCGCAGGGCTGCGACCTTCGTCTGCGGGCACTCGGTCGCCGAGACGACGGTGAGGATGGCCGAAAGCGTCGACTTCGAGTCGGCGGACGTTTTGAGATCGGCCTTGATGCTCTGAGAGTATTTTTGCAGGACGGAGGCAACGGGGGAAAGGCGGCTGCTGTCGCTGCCGTTGTGGGTCGCCGGGGTCGCCGTTGACGGGGTGGTGTCCACAGGCGCCGGAGGCGGCGTATCGTCTGTCTCGCTCTTCTCGTCGTTGTCCGACGGTCCAGCTCCGAGGCTTTCTGTTGAATCGACGGATTCGCGCCAGACCTCTTCGAAGAAACCTTTGAGGTCTTTTTCTCCTTTCGATTCGAGCTTGAGAACGAAGTCGGAGACCGCGACGCAGTCCTCGCAAGCCTCAGCGATGGCTTGGATTCGATCATCGGGTTTCTTCGAGAGGACATACCTGCACCTAGCCTCTAGAATCTCGCTCCCTACCCTCGTCGATTTCTCGTATTTCCCGCAACATTCTTTCAATTTGTTTGAAGCCGAATCGTACTTAGAAGGAGCGAACCTCCTGAAAACTCCCTGCGCCTGCTCTGGGTTCATCATCTTCTCCGTCTCAATATTCTCATCTCCGAATCCTCCGTCCATGATATCATGTAGATTAACCCTCTTATCTCCCTCGCCTCCTTCCTCGCTTCCCAAAAGGCAAGCCGCGACATATCCCGTCGTCCCCTCGTCAATCTCCTTGATATTTTCGGTTAGGATACGCAGCTCCCCATCCTCGGATTTAAGGTGAAGGCCTAGATCGTTTATTGAGCCTGAGAAGTAGTGTTCGACGTCTTTTCCTGTTACATTTACTTTCGCCCGCCCCTCTTTTACGCAGCCTTTGAAGTCGTACGTCTTGTCGGAGACTGTCGTCGAGCCGGTGAATTCGGAGGAAGAGGAGGTTGGGGTTTTGAGCGTTATTTTGCCGGAGCCTAGTAGACCCTTGAACGTAAAATCTCCGTTCAGGTCGCATCGAGATTTTTTCCCTTTCTGGCCCAATTTGCTGCGATGCGAGGGCGTAGTGATGGGGGAGGGGGGGGATGGGAAGGTAGGTTTGTGAGCGTATTCCCATGCACATGCTCCTCCAAAAACCCAAATAAAATTCGCCTCCTCACCTCGCGATAACCTTAACCCATTCCTTCCTCCCCCTCCTCCTCCCCATCCCCTCCATAACCATACACTTCATCCTCTCCCCTCCTTCCTCCATAACCCCCTTAAAAACGTCCTCCCACTCCCCCCCCCACTCCCCCCCTCCCCCCACCTCCTCCACCTCAACCTCATCCCCCCCCTGATACAACCCCACGCCAACCCTAACCTCCTCCCCCTCCCCCCTCCCAATCTCCACCACCTCCCCCCCAACCTTCATAACCCCCCTCCTCCTATCAATCTCACATTCAATAACGTCCCCTTCATTCCAACCTATATTACCTTCGTTTATTTTAGAACGGTTATACCATGTTGCGCCTGTTCCTATACAACCGTAACTTTTTGAAGTACCGCCGGGGTACGTGTTTAGATTGTAGGGGGGGTAGGAACAGCCTATGAAGATGTGGGAACGGGAGGAGGTTATTATTTTTACACGGAATTTTAAGACGGTATTGGGAGGGATTGAGGGGGAGAGTAAGGTTGTACCCCATGTTTTGTTGGATATTTGTGTCGCGTAATTTCCGGATATTTTAATTGATGGAGGACTCTCGGTGAAAGTTAAGGGAGTCGTGGGTGAAGGTGGAGGGGAGGTGAGTGTTGAGAGGGTTAAGTGGGAGAGAAGGGAGTTGGGTGTGAGGATTATTTTAAGGATTGAGGAGGGTGTCATTTCTTGTAGGCCTGGGGTGTGTGTAGGAGGGTTTGGAGGTTGAAAGTCGCGACAAACGGTTGAGAGAGAGAGAGAGAGATCGTAACAATCAGAGGTTAGAAAACACGCACAAAACAAATTTCAACAAACAAAACATCAACACACCCTCTCTCTTCTCACCTTTCATAAGCCACCCCTCCTTCTCCCACGCAACCCTCTCCAGCGCCTTCCTAACCTCCTCCTCCCCATTCCTCCTAAGAATATCCAAAGGAACGCCTTCCCTCTCAACGCAATACCTGTAAAAGCACTCAACTTTCGCTTCGGACGACATGTGGTCAGTCATTGAAATGCAGGATGTACGGTATGATATTACGTCGATTAAATCTTGGATTATTGACGATTCGTAGGTGGCCTTTTCTTTACGTTTTGAGGTTTGGGCGGAGGATTCGAGGCGGGAGGATTCTAAGGCCGAGAGGGCTTTTCGGGTCATGCCTTTTTGAGAGAATTCTAGGGAGGATTTTGAGGAGGTTGGGGGGGCTTTTACATTTGGGGAATTGCTGATGTAGGCTTTTAGTTTTGTGAGGGATGTTAAAACGTCTGTGCAATCGGTTTGAGGGTAGGTTAAGTGGAGGATGGGGCTGGAGCGGGAGGGTGTGGCGGGGGTGGAGTGGGAGGAGGAGTGGAGGAAGGTGGTTAGGAGGAGGAGGAGGGTGGAGTAGGGGATCGAGGGGGGTGGGGGGGAGGTTTCGGAGGGGAGGGGGGAGGGGGGGGAGGCGGGGGTTGGGAGGGAAGAGGTGGTGGGGGTGGAAGGGGAGGGGACGGGGGCGGAGGGAGGTTCGTCGTCGTCTTCGACTTCGAAGTCGTTGAGGCTTTGGTGGTATGAGTTACGAGTTATGTGTAACGAGGTACAAAGAAATACGTCGGCAGTGTTAGAACGTCGTTATCAAAAAGGAGCGATAGCTCTACGCGGATAGCGTAGTTATCATTTACGTATATATTACCCCAACACCCTGCACACCCCAAATCCCCTTACACGGGAAGCCCCTCTCTCACCTCATCTGCAAAGCCGCAGCCAACAATTTCTCCTCATCGTCACTCTCCTCCTCGTCATATTCCGTGTATTCCTCCCAAAATTCGCTCACCAACTGCGCGGGAAAGACGCGGAATTCGGAGAAGGGGATGGAGAGGGTAGGTGAGAATGGGGGGGATTTTAATATGAGGTTGGAGACGTTTTTTATTGTTAGGAAGGCGGTGGGGACGGTTAGCTTTTGTTGGATTATGCAGGAGGAGGAGGAGGAGGAGGAGGAGGGGTGGGAGGTTGAGGTTGATTTCAAGTTTTGTAAAGGAGGGAGGGGGGGGAGGATTTTGGGGGGGGAGATTGAGGGAGGTGGAGGGGGAGTTAGGGGAGGTGAAGTGGAGGAAGTATTAGGTGGTAGGAGGGACTGGTTAGGACATATTGGGTATTGATTGGACTGTGGATTCGAAGAGAAGAGAAGATGTGTTCGAAGAGAAGAGTCAGAAGTTGTTCAGTTTGATACTTATATGTCATGGTAATAATAATTTAAAGGTGGCGACAGGTCCTGCTGAAGGAATCCTGCTCAAGGAGTCCTGCTTCAGTCCTGCTCAAGGAGTCCTGCTTCAGTCCTGCTTCAGTCCTGCTTCAGTCCTTTAAGTATTCTCACTCATAATCAGTTTGTCATCACTCGCTACTTCAACAATTATAAATGTACCATATCCGTAACATGTCAGCACCATATAAATATATCATATCAGTACCATAAATAGACGTCTAGTTTCATAACAATCGTCTAACTCAATACTCCGTAAGATCACACCCTCGTATAATATATAATATATATATAAACATGTACGCGCTAAATTAACGTTCATGAATATATAACACAACGTTAAAGAATAGTTTCTCAAGGAATTACTTATAAAAATCACTAAGTAACGTCAACTGCACGATCTAAAAACAAACACAATCGTTTTCACGCGGGCGGACAATCCTCATTTCTCTCGGTCATAAAACCTGACGCTTCGACGTCATACGTTTCAACATGTTAATAAAAACAATAAAAACTCACGTTTAAATGCGCATAAGTAGGCGCAATAATTTGACGTATATCCTCCATTCCTTCTTTAGACATGATTAAATCCCTGGGAGTCATTGTTTTCTTTGAGTCTTGTCCCTGGAAGTAAGTTAACGATAGAAATTAAAGATAAACATCTTGAGAGAGAGAGAATTATATTGAGACACCCGATCTTAAATATTTAAAGTAAGATAACGATGAAGTAATTGAAGGGTTCAGAGCTAGCCGACGATACCCCAAGCCTATCAAAAAACGATGATTTTATGCATAAGGACGAGCTTGAAGGCGACGTTGGTTTCGTTATGTTTGATGGCTTTAGTTGCGATACGTTGGTTTGATAGAAAATGGCACATGAGAAGAATCTTACTGAGATGGAAGATGAGTCTTTCGGTCTCGGTTATTGTTTCGCTACAGGAATGATAAAAGCATTATAAGGAACGTCTGTTTCTGATGTCGAGCGATGGAAAGGATAGAGCAATGTTCCGAGCGTCGTCTTCCTCTCTGAATATTACAAAAGGGAGGAGATCTGCGAACCAAGCCTCTATTCAATAACGTCGTTGCTGACATCCCCGAAGGCATTACAAGTATCCTTAAGCACGACTTTGAATCACTAAATTCAAGCGCTTCTTTCTTATATTTTAAACTAAAAAACCTACAAAAATTCGCCATAGAAAGCATTCCCTACAATTAAAAAAAACCGTCGCCTCATCACAAACGAATTAATACTTAGCGCGTTCGTCATCGTCCTCTCCAACATCCCCATAAACCCATATCCCCCTCCTCTCCTTCCTCGCCCCTTCCTGCGTTTCCTTAAGTTTCTCAAAAATCTCTTTAACAGCCTCCTCCTGTGAGTTCTTCCCGAAGAACATAGCCTCCCTATCAGAAATAACCCTCGCCAACCCTCTCTTAACAAGTTCCTCATTCAAACTAACAGGACTAACAGGATCGTATAACGTAACCATCATCTTCCCTTCCTCAACCGCATGTATCCTCGCAGTTAATTCCTTCCCCCACGCTAGAGAAGATAAAGTACGCGCAGCTTCGATACCTTCATCGTAATTTAATTCTCTACTTCTAACTAAAGCAAGTTCAGCCTCTCTAGCGCACGGAGGTGTGAACTCGAGACCGTTATCGAGGTTACGGCATTGAGATGACGTTACTGTACCGACGTTACCGTGGTCGATGTAAATTACCTTGTAGGAGGATCCTGAAGTTTCGAGGACTTTTGCACGGTACCAGTCAGTTGATTTACCGTCTGAGAATAGTGCGGCCAAAATTTTGTTCTTCTTGAAAGCGACGGGACCGGGTGAAACGCCGTTTACCTCTTTGAATAATTTCATGGCCTCGTCGATTTTTGTGACGGAGGGACTACCGACTTCGTGGTAGTAGAATTTGTTGCCGTTGCGGATTTCGGATATTCTGATTGTCTTGACTTCTTCTGGTTGTCCTCCTTCTTTCTTGACTGGGGCTTCGCGTTCTGCTACAGCGTTTTCGAGGGACCAGATGTTCTTCTTCGAAGCTTTGGCGGCGGACATGTTGGAGACTAGGTCGGCATTAGTGGAATCAACGTCGCGCCAATCGATGGAGGAGAGGCCTTCTTTTAAAAGGGCGGAGGCGAAGTTTTCCTTCTTAGCTCCTAAGAACCGAGAAGCGAAACGAAACGAGTTAGAATTTAATCACCGACCAGCTACAAGCAGAGGCGGCACGGGTTTTACGCTTTCCGTCGGCCTCACCTGCTCCTAAGAACATCTTTCCTGTGACGACACCTCCGTTGGTAAGTCCTTCTGCTACAACCTCGACGTTCCTCTGCCCGATGTGCATCTTGGCGAAACGCTTCGCGGCGTCTCCGAAGGGTTCCGCGGCGCGACCGGTAGGGTTGTTTGGGGTAGGTTGGGGAGAGCGGCACTCACTCAGAGCGAACCTGTGATGGCCAAGCGTCGCGTTGTGTTAGAGCGAAAAATATTATTTTAGGAAAATGACTTTATCATCAGTCTCTCTCACCTGATGGTGCAGTTCTCGGCGGGGATCCAGAGCTTGTACGTGGTACCGCCGAAGACGTATTCTACCTGGGCCTTGAGGACCCCTGACCTCTGCAGGAAGCCCGCGTAAGCCTTGGCCTTCTTGGGGTCGGAAAGGTCGTTGACCTTCCTCATGGGGGGGTCGGCAGGCGAGTGCATGTTCTTCTTGGCCGCCCTCGCGGTGGTCTCGACGCCGCAGAGGGTGTCGTAGTTGCTGCTCCTCTCCTCTCCGTCGCGGTGCCTCTGCACCGCAGCGAGACCCTCGCTGACCAGCACCTCACCGATGCACGCCCTCTTGCCGACGGAGATCGTGGCCATCTTTCTCTTCTCCTTCTTCTGGGTCCCGTCCGGTCCGGCGGGGCCCATGGGGATCTCGCGTTCGTAGTCGACAGTAACCTTGCACTGCTTGCCCACGCACAGCTGTCTGAGCCTGTCCTTGCACTCGTAGGAATACGGTTCGTCCGGCTTCCTCCCTCCTCCGAGCCTCGGCGAGCGGATCGAAGCAAGGGACACCTTGAGCAGCTTCCCCTCGTCGTCGTAGCTGACGCCGGCGGGGAGGATTACGAGGGTGTCACCGCTCACGACCTCGAGGACGGTTCCGGTGGCCTCAGCGATTCCGCTGATGGTGGGCTTCTGGTACGTCTGCCAGACACCCGATCTGGCTGTCTTCGCCAATCCCTCCGCCTGCCTGTAAGCGACCACGTCGACGGGCCCCAGCATGCGCGCGGTCCGCTCCGAGACCATGGCGAAGCCGGTCTTGAGCAGCTCGACGCCGATGTTGCCTCGGGGGTGGTGCACCACGCAGACGGCTACGGGGTTGCTAGGAGAGGGGAGGGAACCGACGAAGGTCACCTTGAGCGTCCTGTTGAGGAGGCGGAGGTCGACGAACTGCTTGGCGTGAGTTCCGAAGTCGGCGTCCAGGCGAGGGCTCTGCACTCCTGCAAGCTGAAGGGTGAACGAGGCGTGCTCGAACTCCCCTTCGTCAAGGACTGAGCAGCGGTACCTCGTTCCGTCAAAGTTGTGCTCGATGAAGACTGAGATCTGCCTTCCTCCGGCCCAAGCGACGAGCTCGTCAACATTGTATTGCTCCCCGGCCTGCCTCTGCTTCCTGACGATTCCTGCGCCACCCCAAACTCCCAACATGCTCGCCTTGGCAGTAGCCTGGGCGGCCTCAAGCTCGATGATGAACTGCGGAGAGCCGAGGAGCGAAGGGACGGGTTAGAATAAAGTGAACTAGACTGGACTTTCCAGCTCGTCGCTGCATCGTACCTCCTCTTCATTGGCAGACGGCGACTTCTGCGATTTGACACTCGCGTGTCCCAGCGCCACGCACTGAAGGTTAACGTTCACTGGCTTATCCTGCCCCTGCGGAGGCTGCTTGTAAAGGACGCCGTAGTACCTCGACTCGGCGCTTCTGTGGCACTCGAACTTTACAGTTTTGCCGATCAGCTCGGAGGCGAGCCACATTCGGGCTGACCAGGCGTGAGGCTCGTCGACAGTGCCGGAGCGAGGGAGGCCGAGGCGCGGAGTACTAAGAGCGAGGACGAGGGTTTTTTTGTGTGAGGGATTTAGTGTGTGTAGGTGTGAACGCTAGTTATAAGTTCGTTATTTTACAGTCTGCACTGTGCACTGTTGACGTAGTTACCGACGTTTCTCTCTCTCTCTCTTCTCTCTCTCTCTCACCTCAAAGAAGACAACGTGAAGAGAGCCTCAGGAATCGATCCGTTGGGGTTGGGGTTCGTGTTCGAGAGGACCACGGTGTCGCCGGAGACGACGGCCTTGACGACGGCCATGCCTGTCTGAGGGAGCTTCGCCATGGGAGGACGCGGAGGTGCAGCGGCCTTGGGGACGGAGGCCTTGGGAGCAGAAACAGCGGACATTATTGAGGCGGGGGGGGCGGGGGGGGCATTCGTTTCGGTCATGATCTTGGTATGTGTTAACTGGTTGCGGTAGTGTGAGAAATTGAGGTTTTTTGAGAAGGTCGTTGCAAAAAAGATCGGAGTTGATTACGTTAAGGTTTTTACGAAGTCGTTATTTAACTTATCAGGGCCGAGACTGACGGAAGAGTATGGGCGAGTAGCATATAAGCTGACGACGCGCGTCTTCAACGCGAATTCCAAACCTGGTCGTTGACGTACACGTATGTGTTAAAGTCCTGGCAATTTCGTCATTTCATTTTAAGAGGATTACAAAAATCTCTTCTTGCGTTTCGTGACAGTACAATAACTACCTACCACCCCCCTTACATTAGCTCGAGGCTTCCTGTTCACGTCCAGAACCCTAACAGTGTCAACCCTAATCACATTCTCCATTCCCTCCCCCCGCTCGGGCCACTCGGACTCCGCAAAAAACCAGGATGTCGCTCCCTCAGGCCGAGCCGATGGTAATCTCCGTCGAACCTGGCCCTCAGCAACCTGAAAAGACTAAGCTGAACGATTTGATCCTGATCGAGGCCGATAAGGACGATGCTATCCGTCAGCAGGTGGAGACTCTGACCGCCTACTCCACCACACACCGGCTCTGGCAGGTCCTGCGCATAGAGGAGAAGAGCATCAATAGGAAGTGGGGCACGTACGCCGGCCTGTCCAGGATAACGCTCGGCGGCAAGGGCTTCAAGTCCGTGAAGAGCAAGAAGGATCCTACTCTCCTTTGGAAGCTCATCGATACCCTCGAGCCCGTGGGGGAGCACAACTTGACGGTCCCTCCGGTGGAGTTCCTCGACATCCAGACCGACTACGAGAACAGCGCTGGATCGACGAAGAAGCGCAAGAAGGAGGTCCCGGGCATCGAGGTGGAGAAGAAGAAGAGGACTTTCTTGGAGGTGAGTGAGCGAGGACCGAAGCGGACACTACAATTCTCTGCGTGGCTTCAGACGACGCGCTTGATCCGTAATTTACTGTCGTCGCTCGACCACTATCACCACCGCTTCTTCATTCATTCTGACACTAACTCGCTTCGCTTCGATTCGCAGGCCGTCATTGTCGTTCTTAGAGAGAAGGGCGTCTGCTCGCGGCAGGTGCTGTCCAGCTTGGTGGCCAACATCCAAAACACCGAGCAAGACAAGAAACTCAACAGCAACTTGAAGACCGCCCTGGAGAAGGGTGTGAGGGAGGATATCATCGTCAAGGTTGCCGCTAGTTACAAGCTGAACGCCTCCTGGGTCAAGAGCGAGAGGGACAAGGCCAAGAAGGCGAAGATTGCCAAGGAGGCCCCTGTGAAGTTCCCCATCGCGGACCACTTGCTCGCCGCGTACGACAAGAAGCGCCGGGTGAAGGACAAGAAGCCCCCTCTTCCCCAGGGGGCTCCGTTAGGTGACATCGACAAGCCGTGGATGAACGACGCCATCGCCATCCACGCTCTTTTCAGCGACGAGGACTTCATAGGGAAGGTCGAATTCGGTTATGATCAGCTGAATAAATCCTTGGAGGCTGGCCCCAACTTTCCCACCCTTCTGACCACCCTTTTCGTCAAGAGTTTGAAGTTGCTCGCGGCCGAGGGCGGCTCCGAGAGGTGAGAAGACGGAATGTGTAACCCTAGTCAATTCCGTCTGTCATGAACTGAGGCCACTACCGCCGCTACTTCAGCATTCTAACTCATCGCCTCGCTCCTCTGCTCGGCTCATCGCAGCGATGATGAGAAGAAACTTGACCGCCGGTACGAGATCTTCGAGGACTTTGTAGACCTCATCTGCCCCCTCACCTGGCCCAAGTGCGCGATTCTGTTCTTGGAACAGCAGCGCCTCTACTCTGAGAAGAACATTCAGAGGGAGAGGGAGGAGAACTGCGTTCGGGGGCAACAGGAGGAGGTCGTCTTCTGGGGCGAAATGGCTGACAAGGTCATGCTCAAGCTCAGGAAGGACGAGCCTGACGCTCTCACTCCTATCGAGCGCGCGCACCTTCTGAGACTCCTTGTCGACGAGCTGTCCGCCAAGTACATGTTGACGGTGTACGAGGAGAGGTCGGCGGCGGCGGAGGACGCCGCCAGGAAGGTCAGGAAGGCCGAGGCCGAGGTCAAGAAGATTGCCAAGGACAACGAGCAGACCCAGGCCGAGTGGGCAAGGGAGGAGGAGGAGGAGGAGAAAAAGAACGGCGGGAAGAAGCGCAAGAAGCGCGACGGGGATAGAGAGGCGGAGATCATTAAGATGCAGAAGGCCGAGAAGGCCGCGGAAGTCGCCGTGGAGGAGGTGAGACGCGACAGCGAAGCGACGGCGAGGACGAAGCCAAAAACTGTAATACCGACCGCTCACTATACCGCTACTTCATTCTAATTCGCCACTTCGCTCCTCGACTCCTCTTTCGCTCGTCGCAGGCGGAGGAAGACTACGAGGACATCATCTCAACCGAGATCATGCGCCACCCTTCGCTGGGTGTCGACCGCCACGGCACCGAGTTCTTCCACTTTCCGAGCCTTCAAGGGAAGCTTTTCCTGAGATCCAAGTCCAAGAAGTGGACTGTTCTTAGCAAGATGTCAGAATACGACGCCATCGTCGCTGCGCTAGACGAGCGCGGGATAAAGGAGCAGGCTCTGCTTGGGAAGCTTAGGGGACGGGCCTACATGACTGACGATGTTTTGGATGAGAAGAAGCTGCAGGAGGTGAGCGTGGCAATTCTGCCCGGTAGCTTGGTTCGCGGCCATTTCGCTCGGTATATGGCTGCAGAATCTAATCCAGACTTCACTACGCTCGTCGCAGATTGACCGCCTGAACAAGAAGATCGAGAGGCTTCAGGAGGACCAGAGGAGGAAAGAGGAACACGAAGCTAAGCAGGGGCGCAGGTCCACTAGGGTCGTCGAGGAGGCGACAGGCCCCACGGAGCTCGAGCTTCTGATCGCGAAACGTGACGGTGTCGGCGGCAATGTCGACCCCGACCTCGATCCTGAAATTGCGAAACTTCGGGATTCCGGAGTTCTCGTCAGCCTGGCGGAAGATTTGGAGCTCGAGGGGGGCATTGACGTATATCAGAAGATCCCCAAGTTTCCGAAGCACTCGCCAGGCGTTGCGCCGATGGACCACAAGGTTTTACCCTTTTGCGAGGCCGCCAACCCCGCCACCTTCCTGGCCCGGGAGATTCTCGCCTTTGAGGCGTACGTGACTGCCTTCCAGCCCTTGTCTGACCGGACCCGTAGCTCCAAGTTTCGCGACGAGTTGAAGGCGATTTGCGATGACGAATTCAGCACCATCAAGGAGAAGATCAAGGCTCTGAAGGCTCCATTAAAGGTTCTGGAGGCGCGAGTCTACAATTTGGCCGGGGGCGACTTTATCGATCAGCAGTACGAGATTGACTCTGCCATCCAGTTCGACGAGGAGGGTGGAGATGGTAGCGATAGCGATGAGGATGCCGAGAGTGTCGACTTAGATGAGGACGACTTCTTCAAGTTTGATTTTTTGACTCCGACATTACAGGTGAGGAGAAGCGAGGAGAGGAGGTGGGGTGAGGAGCGAAGCGAAGCGAACGACATATTTGCTCTGCTTTGCCTCGCTTTGAGACCACGATGATCTCATATTTATTTTTCTAACACACAACGCTACAGAACTTGTCGTCGGCTCTTCATAGGACGAGGAGAAAGGACTGGGTCAAAGAGCTCGGGAACGTCACAACCGTGGGGGGGCTAGCAACCATCTTCTACGGGCTGGTGAAGGAGGCGCGAACCAAGCTGGACGAGATGGAGGAGGCCAAGCATGAGTTCAACAGGGTCGTCGAAAGACTTCAGAATCTTTCGGCCCTACAGGCTCTTCCGGCGAACGTGCAGAAGAAGAAGGCGACGGCCCTGAAGAACGCCCTGAAGGAAGCCAAGACAGTGGCCAAGGGAAACCCGATGGTTTACACTCCGGTCTCGCCGTCCAAGACATGTTTCTGGGCGCAGATTCAGGACTTCCCGTGGTGGCCCGTCATCGCCTTCATTGCAGACGACGAGCACATACGCAACTTGTTGAAGAAGAACGGCCTGGCCCTGGTCAGCTTCTTCGCGGAGAACGAAATGCATTTGGTCAACATCGCGAATTTGAAGTCCCTCTTTGACGAGGAGGGCATTACGCATCTTCCGGAGAAGCCAAAGACTCCCCTGCGGGGAACTGCCAAGATGACCTTCAACGAGGCCGTCAGGATAGCCCAAAAGTTGGACTACGGCCTTCAGTTCGAGTCGACGAAGCACGGGCTTGGCTTGTTAAAAGAAATGGAGGTGTTGCCGGTCAAGGCTGGCGGGGGTGGGGGTGGGGGTGGGGTTGGCGTCAGTGGAAAGAAGACGGGAGGATCCCCTGTGAAGCAGGGGAGGGTGTCGCCGACGGTGAATGGCAAGGGCAGGGTGTCGCCGTGAAATAGCTGAACAGAAACAGAAGAAAGCATCGAAGGAAAAAATATCTTGTCTATTTCTCCCCCCCTTCCCTCCCTTCCCTCCCTTCCCTCCCTTCCCTCCTAACATTTGGACAATTGTTGAGTCGCTCGTCAAGGGCGGGTGCCTCGTGGTTCCGCTGAGAAACCTTGCGCCTTCTTTTTGCATTCACAACATGACACTTCTCGAGCCAGCGTTAGTTGTTCTGTTCACCATGGCGAGGAAGAAAGTTTCTTAATTTTATTTTTTGCTTTTGAATGTAAGTTTTCATATTGATTTTATTATTATGTAGAAGAAGAAGTGTGAATGTGTAGGAGGGCGAGGGCAAACGTAGCGGTCCATTTCACCTCCTGGAATTTCCCGTTCAGCACCGCTTGAGTTATTTCGGGGAGGCTCATTCTGACTATATGTTGGGCCTCGCCGTCCTTTTGGCCCGCTTCGTCCCCGATTATGCCCTTTCCTTCGCCGAGGCCCTCAAAACCGGCGAGGGACTGTAAATTCTCGGGTATTGGCACCGCGTCTCTGAGGAAACAAGCGGTGAGAAATCCTCCGCCTCTGTTCGCAGCAGTTCTGTACCGTCCTAAGACGAGCCAACCGTCGTCTTGCTCTGGGTCGTAGGGCGTGGTCGTTGAGAGAATGGAGTCTAGCTCTTTCCGGGAGGTGTATCCCAGCTGCGAGATGAGTGTGTGTGTGTGGGCGGCGAGTGTGGTGATGAGCGTGGCGGCGAGCGTGGCGGCGAGCGTGGCGGCGAGCGTGGTGAGTCGCATGAAGACTGGCATTAGCCAGTTGGACATGGATGCGGGCGGTGGTGGCGTCAATATCTAGAAGTCTCAGATTATATACTGCAACAAATTATTAAGGATAAAAACATGTCGCAGCAGTTCGGCAGTTTTCTCACCTCCTCCTTCACTTCTCTCCGACAAGCTTCAAAGCCAGTCTCTCCGGGAGCGTGGAATCCACCCACGACGGCCAGACTCTCGCTCTCTAGGGCGTATTTTTTCTGCTTGAAGAAGACAAACTCATTTGATGACTGGTCAAAGACTATCACGTTGACGTGGTCGACCTCATCAAACCACATCCAGTCGGACTGGATCTGTGGCGAAGCAGAGGGGCGAAGCGACGGGTTAGAATAAAGGAGCCGTGAATGAAATAAACAGTACCGAAGCTTACCTCCTTGCGATCCTCAGAGTATACAGAATGGATCTCACATCTTGCGAAGGCGGTTTCATGTAGGACGGTCCTGTCTTTCAAGAGCGGCGAGGTCCACGGGGCGCCCTTGAAAACAGAATTTGAAGGAGACGGAATAGAGATGGTCGTCTTCCTGAACTCATCACTAGGGTGATGAATCACAGACGACAGCTCGCTCAAGACGATGACGCAAAATAGGACCCACAGCATGAGCAGGGGCACCAGCCCTATTTTCCAGCTATGCTTGTTGGAGCGGAGCGAGAGACGAGGAAGTCGAGGATGTCGCAGAGATGAAGGGCGAGCCATTCGGATTGTTGAATTGAATGATCCACAGATTGTCGTAGCGATGGATTTCGACAGCGAGGTTTTCCCAGGGATATTTTATCAAGACTGGACGTATTTTCGTGGTAGATTTTGTTCATATTATTCATCTTAAGACCTATCAAAGGACTTTAATGAACTTTCTAAGAAAATCCCATTTTGCCAATTCAATTTTTCCAAAGATTTTCCAAATAAAAGTGTTATAAACACAATGAATTCAATATTTGAAATACTACATATATTTAATTTGCTATGATAACACTTATGGGCCATATTGGATCATTTTTCATTCAAATTTTGATTATCCCTTTTTTTGTCCTTTTAAGTGAAAAATTATTCGTTTTATAGGTCTCAATATGAATAATATGACCAAAATTATTCAAAGAAACATTTGAAATTACCAAAACGAAATAACTTTTTCTCGCGCGCTGTTTTACAAAGATAGCTGCGTGCTCACCTCCCCTCGTTGTATTCATAACTTGCAACAATACAATACACAGACCTAACACGACCTCCCCAGAGCACAAATGCCAAAAAAACGCAAAGCACCTTCCGATGCCTTCAGCGACCTGTTGGCCCACGCGGAACCCTCGCCTCCGGCCGCCGTGTCCCTTTCTGGCCCTCCTTCCGACCCTAACCGCTGCTTGATATCCAACTACTCGGTTGCCAAGAACGAAACTGCCTTTTCGATACCCTTCAGGTATGAGGTTGGGAGCAGCAATGTGACAGGCTCGACTTTGGCTCCGCAATTCTAATTCGTTCGCGCAATCCTGCGCTTGCCGCCGCCTCGCACGCTTCGTACGCCCCCTCCGCAGGAACCTCATCACCCCCGAGAGCCCCCACAACTTCCTCGAAGAAGTCGATAAAATATACCCCGACAAGAACAAAAACAACAAAACGCAGCCATCTCCAGACAACCTGATTAACAACACCGACGTGGCTTTATGCCTCAATCTCATGGCCCTACCTGTAGCCCACCCGTACAAATCCATTCTTCCCTCGCAGTCTTTATTCTCGTCCTGCCTCCCCGTGTGTTGGGAGTCCAAGGTCCTCGCTCCCTTGCTAAAAGGCAGCGCCGTCCTCATTAGCGAAATCGAAACCATCAAGGCAACCCTCAGGACCCTCTTCGACTGCGTAGTGTCAAAAATCTCCCCCTCCTCCTCCTTCCCCGACTTCCTCAACGCGTGGTGCGTAGTCTCCTCCCGTTCGTTCTCTGTCCAGGACGTGTCGAGCAGTATATCCATCTCCGCCCTTCTCCCCCTCGTCGACATGTGCAACCACTCACGCCCTCGCGTTTGCAGCTATAAAAAATCCGGCGATAGAGTTGTCCTTACGGCGCTGAAGGACATCAAAGTCGGCGACGAGATTTCGATTACCTACGGTGCCAAGTCCAGTAGGTGAGTGGTACTCAATCTGAGTGAACCTGATTGAGACTCGGTTCCTGATCTATGAAAGTAGTTTCCCAAAAAATATCTAACCCAACCAATCTCCACACTCTCCTTAGCGAACTCCTTCGAGACTACGGTTTCGTCTTACCCCCTACTTCAAACACCGAACCAGACGGCAGCAGCAACGATCGCGTTAAGATTAAAATCAGAGATAACATAGTCACATTCAGGGCGCCGGGTGGAGGGCCAAGGTGAGTTGGAAGACGTAGGAGTGAATGTTTTCTGGACTGATTGTCTCACATTCGAAATATTCCGGTTTTTTTAATAGCTACTCGTATTTTTGCTTGAGTGAGGGCGTGAGCGCGGTGAAGGACGTCGGCGAGAGTGGAGTTATTCCTGTTGAGGAATTTGAAGAAGAGGAGGAATGGAACGATGATGATGATGAGGAGGACCTTCAGGGCCAATTCGATTTCGGTGACGAGGACGAGGACGAAGAAGACGAGGATGTAGGCGAGGGCGAGGGGGACGTAGAGGAAGGTGAGCGACATCGAACGAACGAAGCGCTTCCAGAAAAAAGTTTCTTCACTTTCGCTCCTCTCTCTCCGCCACTCTTAACACCACCTTTTCTCCCGTCAGAAATCTTCTCCCGCGTCTCCCTCCTCCTGTTAACATTAAAAACTTCCCTCTCCTTATACTCTTCCCCTCCCTTTTCATCGAACCCTTCCTGCTTGATCGTGCTCTCGAACGACGTTAGGATAATTAATTTCTACATAAAAGTATGCGAGACGATATTGGAATTCAACGAGACAGTGAAAGGAGAGAAGGACGGAGAGAAGATCAGGAAGTACGTAGAAAGTTTGAAGAGTAGAGGCGACGAATGGGAAGGTGAGTGGGATATTTTATTGTCGTTATGATAAGATGGATGGGGAATGGGACGGTTATGGCGATTCTAACTCAGAGCACAGCTGTTCAAGCCTTCTGCAAGTTGAAACTCCTTATGTCCTTATCCAAATACTTCTAAAAATTCAGAATGTTTTTTTTCATTTCAAAGTTCCTACTTTTGTCATAATTCCTTACAGTTCTCTTACAGTTCTCTTACAGTTCTCTTACAGTTCTCGGCCCCACTCTCCTTCCCCATCGCCTCCCATAATCCCCGCCTCCGTTCACTTTTCCTGCCACCCCCAACCCTTGACGGAATCCTGAGGGTTGGACGAAACTATGACAGCGTTGTCAACCAGCTCCTCCTGCCAGTTCCACAACAGGCTGCGCGTTTGTTGTTATTTTATTTTTTTACATTAGAGAAGGATAGCTATTGCGAGCGTAAAAAGGCAGCCAAAAAAACAATAAGCCCCTTCGCATGTATTCCTTCTCACCTCGCCGACCATATTCCGTCCTCAATATCCCCATTAAGTTCCGTCCAATCGCTCAAAGTCGCGCTGCCACCTCCATCGCTACTCCCCCCTTCCTCCAATTCCGCGACTCTTTCCTGAACTGTTTTGCGGTCTGACGAGGATTTAACCTTGCAGAGTTCATCGCATACGACTTCATCGTCTTTTAAAGAAAGACTCAATTGAAGACTCGTTTCATTAAGTACAGATAATTCATCTGCAACGTCATCGTCACTGTAAGGTCCAGGACCGGGCTCGGTCCATGATAAGGGTGAGGTTGAGGTGGTACGGATTAGGACGCCGTCGGAGGATTCGTAGGTTGTCATGAGGGGGAAAGAATCTAACGGTGAGATTGAGTTTTGAGGGGAATTTTGGGGTTAGCGTTGATATTTTATGGATTATTTTTATTATGGTGGAGGAAGATGAGGGTTACTGTCGGTTTGAGTAATTAAAATTGTTTGAAACTCACGTGCAGTCGATAAATGTTAGGGTGATTGATTTTTGAAGTTTTCCTATTCTTTCCAGCATAATGTTTCCAGCATAATGTTTCCAGCATAATGAGGTGTCATGAGATCAGTCATGAAATCAGTTCTTGTCGCTATCGTACTTACGGTATGCCTTCCAATATGTGAAGGATTTCTAAATAGTTTGTGCTATAACTGTAATAATAATAATGCAGCACGATTGCGTGTATTCGATATTAAGAGGCCAGCCAGTTCACTTCACCAGTGGCGACTTCATTATAGACATTATAAACCATACGATCGATACGATCGATCGTTACTATATCATTTCACTTCATCAACGTCTCTTAATACTTTAAAGGACCGTGAAGTTGCAAATGTTAGCAGCAGTAACGCTATTAGTAATGCTATTAGTACCATTAATGATATATCATCAAAGAGAGTTCATCAGAAAGTTCATCACTTCCAATTTCCTCAAAAAACGCAGCCAACAACTACGCATACAACAACACATACTCCAACACATACTCCAACACATACTCCAACACATACTCCAATAAATACCTCCCCCTCCTCCTCCCCCTCCACCTCCTCTTCCCGTTCAAAATGGCTCCTCTCAATCTGTTTCGTCGCTCTCGCATGGGGTCTTAACTTCCCCGTAACCAAATTAGTTACTGATGGTACAACTGACGCGGTGACGGTTTCGGCGGGAGCGTTTACTGCTATGAGGTTTGGGATTAGTGGAGGTGAGGAAAGGAAAGGAAAGGAAAGAGAAAAAAGAAGGAACAAGGCAATTTATCAGTCAAGGCAATCGATCAAGAAGAATAACGTCCCCCCTCCTAATGCCCCCCCTTAACGCTCCCCCTTAAACTCTCCCCCTTAGCCGCCCTAAGCCCCTTCCTCTTCCTCAAAAGCACGAACCTGAAACAGAACCTCCTCTCCGGCCTCGAAGTTGGCCTCTACCTCTCCCTCGGTTACGTCTCCCAAGCCGTCGGTCTCCAAACCGAGACCGCCGGCTCCGCCGGCTTCCTCTGTTCTTTACAAGTAGTCTTCGTAACTCTCCTAGCCTCCTTAAATTCCAAAACAATATCCTTCCCCGCCCTCCTCTCCGCCCTCCTCGCCGTCCTAGGCGTCGCCCAACTCGAAGGTCTAACCACAGGTTTCACAGGCTTCACACCAGGCTTCATAACCCTCATGCTCCAACCCGTCGCCTTCGGGTACAGTTACTTGAGGATAGAAACTCTCATGAGAGAAAACCCCGACGACGCGTTGCCTTTCGCTAGTTCTCAGTTGCTTTCTACGGCTCTATTCTCGGGGGTCTACGCTACTTTTGTGGAAGGTTCGACGTCGTTACCTGATTCTTTTACTGCTATATTCTCGGAAGGTTTTACTTCACCGCAGGCTTTATCCCTAGCTTACACTGCGGTTTTTGGGACTATAATAAGCGTCGCGGTTGAATGTGAGGCTTTGAAGTATATTTCGCCTAGAGAGGCTAGCGTTATATTGACGACTGAACCTTTGATTGCTAGTGTTGGGGCAAGCTTTTTGTTGAAGGAGGAGTTTGATGGATGGATTGGGGCGGGGTTGATACTGTTGGCTAGTGGGGTTACGTTTGTACCGAAGGAGTGGATGGATAGGTTGCCGTTTGGAAAAGGAGGGGAGGAGGGGGAGGTATGAATTACACGATACACACATTTTTGCACTAAATAATATTTTTAGTTTAGTTTAGTTCTTCAGTCGGGCTGGTTGTATTTTATTATGAGTGTATGGGTTTTCATTAATTAGCTGTGTTTTCTTTTCATATGCATTCTGAGGTTGCTTGCTTGCTTCGCCTTGTAGTCGCAGCCGTCTTGATCGCAGTGGTGCCATCGAACTTCAATATCATGAACATCTCGTTTGTGCTCTTTGATGAGCCATGCGCGCTTTGCCTTGTAGTCGCATCCGTCTTGATCACAGTGGTGCCATTGAACGTCAATATCATGAACCATCTGTTTGTGCTCTTTGAGGGCGCTTGTTTTCTTCGCCTTGTAGTTGCAGCCTACTTGATTGCAGTGGTGCCATCGAACGTCAATATCATGAATGTTTTGTTTATGTTGTTTGAGGGTGCCTGCTTGCTTTGTCTTGTAATCGCAGCCGTCTTGATCGCAGTGGTACCATCGAATGTCAATATCATGAATGTTACGTTTATGTTGTTTGAGGTGGCTTACTCGCTTTGCCTTGTAGTCGCACCCGTCTTGATTGCAGTGGTGCCATCGTACGTCAATATCATGGACGCCCTGTTTGTGTACTTTGAGGGCGCTTGCTTGCTTTGCCTTGTAGTCGCACCCATCTTGATCGCAGCGGTGCCATTGAACGTCAATATCATGAACATCTCGTTTGTGTACTATGATGCTACTGGCTTGCTTTGCCTTGTAGCCGCAGCCGTCTTGATCGCAAGAAAACCAGACCACATCGATCCCATGCTTCGCAGCTTTATGTGTCTTCATATTTCTTGAACTACCTCTATATTGACACCCTGCTATCCCGCACGTCCTGATAATGCTGCCCCATTTATCCCTCACCAAACCTCTTCTAGCACCTCCGCCTGCAAAAGTAACTGAACCATTATCCAAGTCGCCCTCTGTAACATCTATATTGACTGCCGACTCGTCTTCCTCGTATCCCATTGTAGGAGTAGCGTTTGCATCATCAGTTCCGAACAACAGCTTTTGATACACCACACCATTGTTGAGAGTATCCACCACGCCGCCACCTCCAGGACTGGAAACAACATTTGACCCGGGTCGAGCTGGCTTGAGCTTACAGAGTCATTCCCACTCATGAGTCAATTAACCCTGCAACAAAGAAGTTAAATGCAGTCCAAACTCGTATCTATTAACGATAAAAACACAGTGGAAAGAAATGTTCAATTTCCTGGCTTCCATTTCACCCAAACTAAAAATGTGTCTCGAAGCAGTTCTCGCCCCCGTCAGCCTGCTGCTGCTGCTGGGCTGCTTCACTCAAATCCCAGCAGCTCAAGGCCTTTCCTGCGGCGGGCATTTCGCTGATTCATGCCTTGAGTGTCCGCAGGGCAATGGAGCGGCCTGGTGCAATGGGGAATGCATGTGGAATGCTTTAACAGTTTCCTGCGTGGACAGTGCTGTGGACTGCGGGGCCTCCGGCCCCTCGGACGCCGCCACCTGCGACGACTGCGGATCAACCGCCGAAGTTTGCCAGGGCGAATGCTCCTTCAACTCCATTGACAACACCTGTCGCCCTGAGTTCTCAAATGACGTCCGCACAGCTTCAGTTCACCTCTCCTACACCGTCCCTGAAGCCATTTCCGAGCCGGCTTGGTGGTTTCAGAGGATCCAGTCCGTGTCCTCTTCATCCGCTACCTACTTCTGCGGCGTCGGAAATTCGTACGGCTACGGGGGGATTCAGCAAGTCGACGGCGACTCCACTTCCAACCCTCCTAACGGCAAAGTAATTTTTTCAATTTGGGATGGGGGCTGCGACCAGGACGTGGAACCAGACTGCGACCCCAGCCTTCTCGCGGCCACCCTGATTTGCGGCACCGGAGTTACTTGCACTGACTTTGGTGGAGAGGGAACCGGCCGAAAATCTTACTTCTCCACGGACCAGGTGCCCGTCGTGGGTCAGGAATATTTCATGGCAGTTCATGCAGAACCGGCTGCGAGCGACCGAGTGGAGATGACGGGCTTCTTCTACTCTCAGGGAACGGGCTGGAGGCTGCTCAGTAAAATAGATACGAATCGCAGCGGCAAGAACTGGTACCTCGGAGGTCTCTACTCTTTTGTCGAGCAGTGGACAGAGGGGAACACCCTCGAGCCGCGCGACAGCTTGTACGGCCCGTCATGGATCAGCGGAGAGACCATAGACTGGCAACAGGTCACCAGGGCGCAATACGATTACGGCACTCCGGAGAATCACGAACACGTGAACGGATATTACAACGCCGAGGGCAACAACGTCGGTATCGCAACCGGGGGAGACATCGAGCCCGTGGCCACGCAGTACCAGGTATTCAACTACAACGAAGAAGCAGAGCTTCCTGCAGCGCTGGTGGATTTCAGCGGCAGGATCGAGTGTCTCGTCGGCGCGACGACGGCGGAAGCAATTGACTCCTGTTTCAGTGCCGCAATCGAGGAGGAGGAGGAGGAGGATGACTCCTGCCTGTCCGACTCTGATTGTCCCGTGAGCAGCGACCCTTACTGCGGTTACCACTGCCTGGAAAGTCAATGTGCTATGTGGTGCGAGGACGCCGCCCCACCGACAAACGAAGAGGAGGAGGAGGAGGAGGAGGGGTTGGAGGAATCGCACAACGGCAACAGTGCATCATCTAGCCTGAAATCTAATGCCCTCCCCACCCTGTCTGGACTATTTCTCGCTCTCTTCAACCTACGATAAAACTAACTAATTAAATTAATAGTAGACATTTATGTATATTGTCAGCCAAACGTTTCATTTCTACTATTCTTTTCACCACCCATCAGCGCAATCCCAAGAATCAACAACCATGTCGTTGCCGTCAACGACGTGAAGCTTCCTGTGCTGGTGTATCGACGCGCAAGAGTGCCAAGGCAATATCTTCAGAATCGTCCCAACGGGAAACCTCTCGAAGTCGATAGCGCTCCCGTCTCCCGTCGTAACCGTTCCCGCCTCCTGCTTCAAGTTCTCTATGATGAGCTCGGAGTGACCTTCTATGCATCCGTAATTGTGTTCTTTACCTTGGGCTGACGTTCCCGTCCAACCGCAGTCAATCTGAAGCTTGTTTGTTTTGGGGTAGCGCCCTACGACACGAGTCAGGACCTTGCAGGCTATGTCCTCGACATCGCAACTTCCGATGAGGTGCTGGTTGTAGTCATATGTGAAGTAGTTCCCCGGGTGCATCTCGTCGACTCCGGAGAGGTGCTGGGGTGGGTGGGAGCAGGTAGGGGTGCTGCCGACGCCGGTCTTGACGTTTTCAACGTCGACATTGTTCTCCTTAAGAATCTGCGAGGGAAGGACGACGAGTTAGAATGAATTAGCAGCCGTTCAGGGGTTCGGATCTCACCTTCTTGAATTCTACCACTGCGTCCCTCTCCTGCTCCGAAATCTTCACGATGGCCTCAACATCCCCATACGGCACGTCATAGCTGTGCCCCGCATGAGTGTAAAGCATAAAAAGCTCCATACACTCCGCTGCGTCAATAGCCCTAGCCAACTCCAAAGCCTCGACATCAGAAGGTACCACACCGTCACGACCGTAACCGCTATCGACCATTACAACGACGCTCCACCTCTCCCCCGGAGCCGGGGCACCGTGGTTTATCAAAGCTGCGACTTGTTGTATATTATCAACCGTTACATGTACGTGACGTGCCATCTTCACAGCTCTTATAATTTTACTAGGATCTATAGGCACGGCGTAAAGTATATCAGTGAAGCCCGCCTCGAGAAAGAACTCGGCCTCTCGGAGGGTGGAGACGGTTATGGTTGAACGGCGGTTGGAGGTTTGGAGGAGGGCGCCGGGGATTGTTTTGTGGGTCTTCACATGAGGGCGGAGGACGCAGTTGTAGGAGGAGGAACGGGCGAGCATCTTTTTGGTCTGGGGGTTAGAGTGGTGGTGATGGTTGTAGTAGTAGCCTACTCACCCTCTTGACGTTTGCTTCAACAGTATCTTTGTCAATAATTACTGCAGGGGTCGTAAGGGTATCGATGCTAAAGGGTTTTATAGAACTAGAAGAACTTATATCAGAAACTGACAAAGCACGGGAAGCGGAAGCACAGAGAAGGAGGGGCAGGAGAACGCCTCGGCGGGATAATTGGCGAGAGAGCATTATTTTAGCATAAACTTTTGCCAGCCTGATATCCTTTCCTTACTTTTTCTCATTCATTATTACGCGATATGTCAAAGAGAACATCTGAAGACGTCGAGACTGCCATTGAGGTACCAGATCCGAATAATTTAGAGGGCCGAGATGACGAGGAGGAAGCACATGAGGGCTCTGAGTTTGATTCTGCTGCCGACGAAACCCCAGCCGTCGGAGGCGATGATTTCATGGCTACAGACGACTTCAAGCGACTGTTAGTTGGTTTCGTTATGGTTGATACCTTAGTAGCGATGCGTTGGCTTGACAGAAAATGGCACAAGGTAGTTGAGAAGAAGCTGATTGAGTTTGAAGATGAGCCTTTCAGCGGGATTATTGTTCATGGAGAGAATGATGTAAGTGGTGAGGAAGCTGATTCTGATGAGAGGGAGGAAAGGATAAAGCAAGTGACGAAGGTCGTCTTCCTTCTGAATATTACGAAGGTCGGAGATTATGTCTGCTACTGCGCCAGAAGTCTCGTCGTTGTAGACATCCCCGAAGGCATTACAATCATCGGTAGGAGTTCCTTCGGTGGCTGCTGGAGTCTGAAAGAAATAAAGTTCCCAAAGTCATTAACATCAATTGGTGTGCACTCCTTCTATCGTTGCTCCAGTCTAGAACAGGTCGATCTCCTTCACACTAACGTTCAAGAATTAGGTGAACAAGCCTTCAGTTATTGCACAAGTTTAAGAGAGATGAAGGTCCTGGACTCGCTTCAAACGTTTGGTAACTATGTCTTCTACAACTGCTCCAAGCTACTCCCCTCCGATATTGACGATGACAACAACGGGGCGGTAATGGCCTACCTCCGCTCTATACAATAATTCCCCCTTATGACGTTTTGACAGATGAAAGCGCGTCGATGTTTTTTACTACAGTAAGCAAACCACTATAAAAAATAGTCTATTTCTGTTCGAACGCACGCGTGTTTTTCTTTTTCTTTTCAATATATCTTATTCATTCCCTTTACTCTTCTTCCCTTTAAGGTAGATCCTATTCCAAAACTGCCCATACTGGAATATGATCACTCCCCTCCTTCTCATTCGGTATAACCTCCTCAACTCTCTTCTCGCTCCTCTCCCTAACCTCCATATCCGTGAAAATATAGTCAATATCCTCCGCCCTTCTATTCGTTCTACTAGTAACCCCACCAACAACATCCGAATGAACGTTATATATTTTTCTACCTCCGCATATAAAACCACCATTTATGTAACCGCATTCTTCGAATATACCTGATTTATAATCACAGTTAAAATCACCTCCTATAATAACCTTCCCTCCCTCTAACCCAGCAACGAAGTCCTTTAAAAATAGAATCTCGTGTTTTCTGACGGTACCGTCTTGATCTTTAGAACTTGTCATTAAATGTATCGCGATAACGTGTATAATTTCTTGGTTTTCATAATCCCATAATTTACAATATCCTAAACTCCTACGTTCCTCTATATTTAAAAGTACGTTCGAACGAGTTTCTAACATATCCAAACATCTAACATCACCTGATCCGCCTACGTCTATTCTTAAATTAAACCCTAAATTATCTTGTCTAATAATTTTAAACCTTTCCTCCAGAAAATATATTCCAACTCCGCTACCTAAACTCAACGGATCCCTATACGGCGAACATAATAATATAGTAACGTACCCTTCTTTATTAAAATATTCCGCGAAACTCGAACTTTTACAACCATCATATTCAAGATCAATCACCTCCGACGTGTAATGGTCCTCGTGCGTCGGGACGTTTGAGGGGTGACCGTGTACGTCGTATTCTAGGAGGATTATTATGGAGGGGGATTGGGTTTTTAGGGAGTGGACGAGTTTGGGGGAACGGGAGGGGAAAGAATATATTGAGGAGAGGGATTTGAAGTGGGTGCGGAGTTTAGGCAGGAGGGGAGAGGAAGGTGGGAGGTTTAGGTGGGAGGTTATTACTGAGTAAATGCTATGGAGGGTTTCACCGGAAGGGAGGCTGAGAGTGGCGTCGGAGGTGGGGCCCACGGCGACGTTTAATTTATTTGCGGTGAAGTAGGTGGGGGGGAGGGTTGCGAAGTTTTCATGGGAGAAGAGGGTACGGAGGAGCTTGTAGTTTCCTGAGGGGAGGTTCTTGTGCCAGTTCTTTTTATATTCTGCGGTTATGGCGGATTTTAAGGAGGGGATGTCGATGTCTGGAGGGAGAGGAGGGAAAGTTAACAGCCAGGGAATCGTACAGGAGGAGAGTGACTGTTCGAGGATGTTATACGAGAGTACCTTTAAAGGCGCCTTTAAAGGCGTTAGAGATGGAACTCGCGGTTGCTGGCTGCTAAGAGGCGTTCGAGGAGACGACGTTCTAGGAGATGACGTTATAGGAGACGTTCTTGGAGGGGTTTTGGAGTCGGCTTCCATTTATTTCAGCCCCTGATTTCAGCCCCTGATTTCAGCTTGAATTAAACGTTTAATCACGAAATCTGAACGTTAATCACGAAATATGATGATTGAACAGGTCACTGCAATAATACGATATGTTGTGAGAGTAGCTTGACTGACACTATCAGTGACAAGAGAGCAGCTTGAAGAGAATAATGCTTCCAGTCAATTTGTCAATTTACATAACTGTCATTCTTTCTTTCTTCAAAACGTATGGCCTGGGTCAGCGCCCGGAAATCCGCGACGAAATTACTATCTGCAGCTCCAGCTCTCGTGGTTTTATCTTCCGCTAACTGTGGATCATTTAAATTCACTTCTTCCGCAGGGCAAGAAACGTAGGTGTTTTTTTTGAGTGAACGTTTTGATTCTAGGACATTGTATGCTCGCTGAAAATATACTTTAAAGCTCATAATAAATAAATAAACGTCTTAAGGTTTTACATACAAACTACTACTACTACTACTATGTTCACCTGAGCTTCACAACAAAAATTTCAACCGCCCCTAACCTGGTCTCCTCCGGGATTCGTCCCCCGCTACCTTCGACAAGGTTTACGAGGTTTTTGACGCCAACGGCGGCGATTATCGCTGCCTCGAGGTAGCGCCCGAGGGTGAAGCCGCAAGGATTCATAGACAAGATGCCTCCACCGGTGTAGCTCCCGTTCTTTCCATCAAGGATGATCTCTCGGTAGAATACCGACTTCGCCTGTAATGACAAATAGTGAGTTTAGATGGTTTTCTTCGTATTTTCCGTTACCTGTGCATTCTCACCTCCGCTTTCTTCTTGATCCAACTGCCCCGTCCGTTACGCTTCTCGAACGCCTTCCTCAGCTTCCCGACGTTAAGTTTCTCTTCCTTCTGCTGGGTCGTGTCAGAAGAGGAACAAATAACCACGAGGTGATTACCCCCCGCGAGGATCTCCTTCACCTTCGCGGTGCCTTCCTTTACCGCGGTGTTTAGGTTGATCTGGACGAAAGCTGGGCTCAAGTTGACCTTCTTGTCGAGGAGCGCCTTTTTATTGGCTTTCTTCTTCTGCTGGTCTTTCTTATGCCACGCCTTCGTCGCCTTCTGCACTTCTGGGTTCGCCCTGTACTCCTTCCCGTTCTCCTTCTTCGCCTTCCGCACTTCTGGCTTCGCGAGGTACTCCTTCCTCGCCCTCTGCACTTCTGGCTTCGCCCTGTACTCCTTCCCCTTCTCCTTCAACGCCTTCTGCACTTCTGGCTCCGCGAGGTAAATCTTCTTCTTCGCCTTCAACGCCTTCTGCACTTCTGGCTCCGCGAGGTAAATCTTCTTCTTCGCCTTCGCCGTCTCCTTCGCGTTTGGCGCCGCACGATTCTTCTCGTTCCTCACCTTCGCCACTTCTGGCTTCTGTAAAGGAAATGCGGGGGAGGAGTAAGGGGGGTGAGTATTTCACGATTATGGACGTGGTAAGGGAGGGGGAATCCTTACCAAGGGGTACTTCTTCTTGCCTGACTTGTACCTCGGAACCTTCGCCTTCACGTGTGTTGCCTTCGCGACTGTAGACTTCTTAACTTGACTTATTAAAGGGCCACCTAGGGTTACGCGAAATCTTATGGGGGGGGAGAATACACTCACGACCCATAATCTGCATGTTTTGGGGGAGGGGGAGGGAGAGAAGCGTGTGATATTAGAGGGAGAAGAGAGAGAGAAGAATGATTCACCGAACATCTGTTTTCGACAAATGACGAAATATCATCATTCGGAGGGTAGAACGTTATTACACTGTTTATGTACATACAGGCGGAGTAAATAAATAAAACTCGTTACATTACGTAAGGAAGAATTACTACCTTTCTGATATTTTTGGTACAGATCTGGAAAATGGATTCCTCTGTGATTTAGAGCGCCTTTTGTACAGCCTTCAGTCTCTACGGCCGTTCGCAGCCATATTAAATGCTCCTGAGCCTTCGTCTGACTAGTATTAATCGATTTATCAATCGATCTTGGATATCTACATTTCTTCAAAACGATGGCCTGGGTCAGCGCCCGGAAATCCGCGACGAAATTACTATCTGCAGCACCAGCGCTCATGGTTTTATCTTCCGCTAACTGTGGATCATTTAAATTCACTTCCGTAGGGCTATGCCAACTCGACGACGAGTCCTTTAAGTCCATAGATTACCCCAAACTCGGTTACGGTTCAGACCTTTACATTAAGAATCCGAAGGTTTCAGGTACGAAGCTAATATGAGATAGAAGATCGACGTATCTAACTCAACTCCCTCCGTCACCTCCTCAGACCTCCGAATTCTCTACTCTCGCTGGGCCTCAGGCTCCGACGTCTGGCCTTGGATCTGGTGCCACCGCAACGCCAACGGCCCCCACCACGTCTTCGTCCTCTCCTCAACTGACCTGAACACGGAGCAAGCCAAGGCCCTCCTTCAGCAGATTGAGAGGCTCGCGAAATCTTCGCCTAATAATAATATAGTCGTAATAGTAGACAACGAGAGCAAGCTAGCGTCCGCTCCGGGATCGCCAGGTCTAGACTGGTTCTACAAGAACCGCTGTGGTCTGGTCGAGGGCAGGGTGAAGTTGTTCGACGCTGATTCCAAGATTCTCATGCTTGACGACGAGAGAGTTATCGCCTTCGATAGCTGTTCGATAGCTAGCGAAGCAAGGAGCGAATGAACTTAAGAACGTTGCTAATGATTATATATTACCAAAACACCCCATCCCTTCGTTTACTGCATTCGTTCAAACAACCCCCTTTCCCCCCACTCCTTTCTCCAGCTCCACCTCGAGCCTTTCGGCTCTTCCCTCTAGCTTCTTCATCTTTCTCCTCTGGAATCCCATGTACCCCAAGCCCAGAACGGCAGCCTCCGAAATCGCCCCCCCTCCCGCGACCGCCGCTACGCTCTCCGCATTCGTGTTGCCGTACTTGCTCCCCCCCCCGTACGATTCGCAGGAGTCTTCGCTCGCCCTGCAGTTAGAGCAGCTCGACTTTCCGCCGAGGATCTGGTCCCAACGGAAGAGAGGCTCGTCGGCGTACTTGCAGTGCTTCTTCATGTCCCTGGTAGAGAGGACGCACTGGTTGCCTCCGCAGTCCGAGGAGGTGCACCAGATCAGGCCGATGCAGCTGCACGTCGAAGCGTACGGCGATACCGTGTTGGCCTCCTCGTCGAAGACGCACTTCCACTGCGGATCGTCCTCGTCGTTCTTCGTGGGGGCGCAGGTGACGTCGATCAGGCCCCGGACGAAGGAGTTGTCGCACTGGTCCTTGTCGGTGCAAGTCTCGCCCAAGAACTTCGCCTTTGAAGGGATCACGCACTTCGCCTTCCACCACTTCCATGTGTCGCGCTCGTATCCGGAGGGGCACCACTTGTGCCAGGGAATTTTCTCGTTCCAGCCCTTCCCTGCGTCCTCCCAGAAGTCCCTCTCGCCGGCGTTCGAGTTCCACTTGTAGTTGTACATGGAGACCGAGGTGCCGGATCCGTGAGTCCGCCCGCATTCTTCGCAGGCGTGGGCGTACTCCTCCTTGAAGCCGAGGTACGCCGTGGAGTCGGCGCCGGTGCCTTGGAACGGGCCGTTGTAATACTGCGAAAGGGTCGCGTCGTCTGCGGTGAACAGTGGGTTAGAGGACGGAGTCGGCGATAGCATATCGCTCTGCTCTGCTCTGAACAAATTTCTCACCTGTCGCCCACTTGGCTTCGACCGGACAGGAGTCGGACACTTCTTCACCATCCTCGTTAAAGTGGCTCGCCGACTTGACGTAAACGGTTGCATCATGTTCCAAGGTGGTGATGTCCCTCGTCTTGACCATTTCCACGACTTTTGAACAAGCGGCTGGAGAGCCGAACAGTGCAAGCTCGTGCGTATCTTCAACGCCAGCGTTCTTGACGGGCTGGAGGGTCAACTCGGCAAAGCCAGCAGCTTTACTAAGATCCGCCGCAATCGAAGCAAGCTTCTCGTCGGTCATTGTGCTCGTGTCGGTGCTCAACAGAACCTTGACCATCTCGTCAGCCTGAGCGAACAAACTCGACGGAAGAGCATCCAAGTTCTGCACCTGGCAGTTGTCCATCGTGCCGCCCCAGTCGTAAGTTCCGTCGCCGAAAGGTGTGCCGAAGCTGCGACGAGCGTGTAGCAAATCGTTAAAATAGCATATAGAAGAAGAGAGAGTGCGAGATGAATCGCTCCCTGCAGTGCCTCACCTGATGAATCGGACCGTCTGATCCTCCACCCCCTCCCACCAGGTCATCTCGAAAGGCGATATGCCGAGATTGTCTCCCGGAGCTACGCAAGAATGGGGGACTCCGCACTCGTTCCCTTTCGTGGCCACGTCGCAGTTGGTCTCCACCCTGTAGATGCACATGTGCGACTTTTCCCTCCCGCCAAGCATAAAGTTGACACCTTTCGCGGCCTGAGCGACCATGCCGTTGCGGGTGTAGCCGTCCCGCTCTACCGGAACGAATTGAACTTCCGACGTGATCTTCCCACTGCTGGCGCCTGCGTACTCCCCGACGGCGTGAACGGCGAGCAGGTTGGAAATGTTGAAGTTGCAAATTCCGCCTCGATCTTGCTCGACGCGGTCGGTCTCGCACTGGTCGCCCCAGCCCATTGTCTGTGACGTCAAACCCGAAAAAAGCCCCGCATAGAAATCGTCGGAGGAAGCTGCGATGGCGGAGAGGGCCCAGCGGAGCGTGGACTGAATCGACGCATATCCACCCTCAAGGGTATTGGCAGAGAGGAATTCATTCAGAACGTTGGTGAAGAAGGTTGCAAGGTCGCTGCTAGTGTTTTCGGTCCCATCTCCAGGCCCTGCGACGGCGACGAGCATCAAAATCAGCGTTAACGAATTAGGAATTTTGGTGGGAGCTCTTAGCTCCTTGCAGCTTCTCACCTTCACTTCCAGCACCTCCGACCAAACTGTTGACGAAACCTTCGATGCATTCATCCTTGCTGTCAGAGCAATCCTGGACGGAGCGATCAACATCAGGAACAGACACGCCGTAGAAGGGCGGGTACACCACCGCTCTAGAGTATAGGTCCTGATCTCTGATCATGGCGGCCGTGGCGAGGGCGCTCCCCAGGCTGCCGAGAAGCGAAGGACGACCCGAGGAGCGGAGCGACGAGTTAGACGAAACGAATAATTAAAATGAATGTAGTGAGAATACGACGGATCTATTGGTGGTTGACGCATACCTGAGCCCCACCACGGAAACTTTGTCGATCACACCCAAAGCTTCGGCCTCGGTTCGCACCGCACTGTTGACAGAATCGACCCAGGAAAGGTATTCGTCAGCGTGCGTTGGCAAGCTAGCGACGTTGTCCTTGTTCACGCAGTCCGCTTCATTGGGGCAGTGATTGTATTCAATGCCGTGGCCAACAGTGCGACGTTTAGTACGGCGATCCCCTCCGTTTGCAATCTGTCTGCCAGGTCATTGAAGGATTCCGGGCATGCTGTGAATAATGAAAGCGAAGTATTTCTATTTCGAAGTATTTCTATTTTTATTTGATCGCAGAATTGTTATTATTATTATTATTGGTGGTTGGAAATCCTGACTCCTTCGTCAAGAATTGGCTGAATATGAAAAATTACTCTATTCTCTTTTAAAAATACGTTAATATTTCATTTACCCCTTCTCCCTGATAACTGCCTACGTCTCTTAAGTTCAGCGACTTTCCTCAAATTCTCTCTACCCCCTTAATTGTTTAATTAACCTATGTCGGGAACAGTGCCGAATCCACGGGCTCCCCGAGCACCGAGTCTTCCCCGTTGAGCTTGCCGCGCGAGCGCTTGGCGAGGTAGATGACGGCATACTCGGAGGGCGTGGGCTTGAAGACGATTGCGACCTGCGCGCGGTGGGGCGGGGG
>BRXX01000448.1:0-11157 GCA_030267905.1 Triparma verrucosa
CGCAACCCTAACCCTAACAGCGAGTACCGACACCTCTAGCGCTCGTTAACGCTCTCTCCCGTGTGGCTGTTTTTCCGTACTCTTCTCCGTCGTCTTGTCCGGTTCAGCCATGCATAGTAAAAGGAACACCATTTGAATAACCCTAACCCCTTCTCCGTACTCTTCTCCGTCGTCTTGTCCGGTTCAGCCATGCATAGTAAAAGGAACACCATTTGAATAACCCTAACCCTAACAGGGGCGGGTAAGGGAACCGCAGAGGGAGGAGACGAGTCAGAATCGGAGGAGGAAGATCAAGACATTTTCGTAAAACAACAATTTTTGAGCTATAATCTAACAATACATACAAATGTCGCCCCCCCCGCCAAAACAAAACACCCCCCAAACACACCCCCCCCCCTCCCCCAACCCAACTCCACCTTCTACCTTTTCTGGTACAACGTCACGTCGTTCAATGTGACTATCTCACTTCCGTAACCCTCCCCTCCATAAACAAACTCATCGCCTCTGATGAGCAGCTTTGAAACGTCCTTCAGGACGCTTTCGAACTGATCCCTCGCGAGCAGCTCTCCCCCTGGCTCCGAGTACCACCCGTGGTCCTCCCGAAGGATGACAGAATAGTAGTTGAACACTCCCAGGCCACCGTTTTCGTGCGGCGCTCCGAACACCCTCCTGTACGAGATGGCGGTTCCGTCCCCTCCGATCAGCACCACGCTTCCCCTCTTGCTTCGCACGTTGCCGCTGAAGCTGCTCGCCATGAGCTTGAACTGGAGCCTGCCTCCGTAGGCTCCCGACAGGTCCCCCTTGAAGGCAGCCCCCCCAGCAAAGTGCCAGATGTTCGAGTAGATCTCACCACACGGGTACATTGGCATCAAACTCTTGGGCGTTCCCACAACCAGCGTCGCCCCGGTTTGACTCGCGTACCCCTTGTTCCCCCCCTCGTAGAGATGGTTGCCCTTCCCTGAGCTGTCGTCGATCACCCTGCCGCTGCTTGTGCTCACACCGAACTTCCAAAGAGCTGCCAGCGAGTCCATTGACGCCTGGCTAGGAATCTGCATCATTTGCCCTGCGTCTTCTTGTCCCACGAAGGCTCTCATCAGGTGCAAGTTCTGCATCTGTCCGATGAATCCGGTGTTCTTCTCGAGGGCACACGCGTTAAGCGCTCCGTCGGCCGTGAAGCTGCAGGGCCCGTCCTGGGACATTCCCAGCATGCCTGAGCCACCCGTCCTCACCAGCTCTCCGACTCTGTAAGGCCCCCCGTTGAACACCTCGGCCCCGTCCAAGAAAGAGACGACCCGCCCGTCGCTGCTCCGCCAACTGACAACCACAAAGTGCCAGTAGTCGTCGGCCAGGTTGATTCCGAGCTTGATTCCTCGCCTGTCTCCCCCTTCGGAACCGTCGTACCTCTCCCCTGCCCCGACCACGCGGTCGCGAATGAGCAAGGAGAGGTCCCTGTGGTTGCTCAGCAAAACCTCGTGGAAGCCCCCGCCCTCGGTGTTCTCATCCCCACCGACAGCATAGCTCCAAATAGTCCCAGTTGGAGCGCTCGCCAGGCTGCTGGCCCTCACCCACAGACCGATCGTCAGCTTGTCCGTGAAACTGTCGGTGAAGGGCACGTAGCTCACCACGTAGCCGTTGCCGTCCAGCTGCAGAACCGTGGAGGGTTCCCCGGTGATGACATCAGCAAGAGCATGGTCTCCGTACTGACAAGAATAGCCGCAAGGCCTCTTCGGTGCCGCAAAGTCACACTTGTCGTTGTACTCGTCCTTCCCGTACCTAATGTCGCTGCTCGCGAGGCCCCACGTATCGACCCAGTAGCTCTCCGACTCGCTCATGAACAAGTCCTCGGCGTCGTTGCCCAACACCGTCCACCCGTTCATGTCACTTGCTTCTCCAACTCCAATGTTATTTTCAACGGTGAAGCTGCAACCCATGAGTTAGACTTCGTTTCAGCACACAAACATTACAACACGCATGAAATTACATCGCTCACCTGCTCGAACCAACCACCTGCCCCCCCTCGCCCCAGTCGTACACCCTCACGGTTGCGTTCCTCTTGGTCCCCGTCACGGCTTCGTAACCATTCATCTGGTAACCCTTGGTGGCGCCGTCGTCGATTCTCATCCACACCTCGAAGGTCTCAAAGTGTGGTTCTCTCACGGCGTCGTCCAGGACCTTGATCTCGATGTTTTTGCTCCTCTCCCCGCCGAAGAATGTCAGCTTCCCGTAGCTTTGCTCAAAATCAAGGCCCGCAGTTGCAGTTCCGGCAATCGTGCCGTACTCCAGGACGACCTCTCCGAAATCTCCGTGAGATCGCTCGACCTCCAGGTACGCGGTGCCGGACCCTTCCGTGGTGTAGTAGACGTCGCTGGCGAACTGGAACAGGCCACTTCGCTGGTACGAGACGATCCTCACGGCGCTACTGGTGGCGCTGTCGCTTGCACTCAGCACCTCGACGGGCTCCAAGTACACCACGGCGGGGGGCGCCTGGACCCTGCTCGTCGTGTTGCCGCTGTTGATCACCGACGCGGGGTCATTTATCTGCTCCGTAAGCTCTTCCACTAACTCAGATACCAAAGGCTCGGCGCTGTTCTGGCTCACCGCAATCTCAAACTGCACGATGATACTTCCGCTGGTAATGCTGGTGATGGTCACGCGGCTAGTGTCGATTCCAAGGGCGCTGGAAATATCAGAGACGAAGTTGGTCTTGAACTGGGTTTCGGCGGGGCTACCGGGAGGAATCTCGTCAATGCTGCGATGAAGGAAAAGAGCGATAAGATTGGGTCAGATAAAGTAGCCAACTATTCGCTGCGCTCCTCCTTCTTCACCCCTCGTTCACTCACCTTCCTGCGAGGGACAAAACCACCTCGGCTGGAGCCTCAAGGAAGACGGGCTCCTGCTCTTCCTCGTTGGCGACGGCCGTGTTGATCACCTCCAATCCGGTGTAGATCTTGTAAGGCTCTCCACTTCCGAACTTGTAGCACAGCACCAATTTACTAAATCCCTCCTTGAACTGGAAAGTTGCCTTCCCATTCACAACCTCGGCCTCGGAACTTCCGCCCACGTTGCTCAAGCCCAAACAGTCGTAGTCGCTCGTCCCGGCCGGATCGATGAACTTCGCCTTGTCGTAGTCCTTCAGTCCAGTACCCGAAAAGGTGAACTCTACAACGCTGTTGATGACACTCAGCTCGTCCATGTTCACGTAAATATAGTTGATCTCGTTCGAGGCGAGGGTCAGGGACGGGAAGAAGGTGTAGTTGGTCCCAGGCGGCCCAAAGCGGTAGCAGAGCAATAGCGGGGAACCGTCATCCACGCCATCAGAGGTGCTCAAGAAGAACATGGCTTGACCTCCGCCCATCGAATCGCCCAAACTCCTCGTCATGTTCAAGGGCTCGTAGACACTAGTGGCCCTGGCGTCGTTGCCCGGCCCTTCCCCGTCGGTGTCGACCATGCAGTCGCTTGCGGTGTTCGGGACGAACTTAATGGAGTCGTACTCGGTCACTCCGAACGTTCCCGTGAGCTTCACCAGCTTTTGCTGCCCAACCACGGCCGAGCTCACGCTCATCACCGACACTGCGAGCGAGCGACGACAATAGGGTTGGAAATACGTCTAACGAGATTACGAAGTTTCACAATAAAAAACTAAAATGGTCGAAGCGTAGCTCTGTTCATCTGTTTAGATACCATGGTCTCGCTTCGCTCGACACAGGGTTCCGACACGCTCACCTTTGGGGTCCAAGCTCGTCACCTTGTACTCGTCGAACCTCGAATAGGGCTCCTGTCCGAACTTGTAGCACAGGACCATGTCCTCTTCAGCAGATGAAAAGGTCGCAACAAATGCAGAGTTAAAAACCTTGTACTCCGTGCTTCCCGCGGCGAAGGCGGAATTGTCGTTGCAGCTCTGATGGCTGCTCACAAATTTCACGGAGTCGGCGTCGGTTCCGCCTGTCCCGAAAATTCCCATCGTCTGGGGCGAGTTGACAATCACGTACGTTTCGTTCAGCCCGCTCATCTGCACGACCTGCGTGACCAAATTCGGGTACAGCTTGAAGGGCTCCGAGCCAAAGGCGTAGCACAACGTGAAGTAGCTGTTCAGGGGCGACGGCGAAGAGAAGTCGAACCCCAACACCAAATCCCCTGTCACGGTGCTGGCATTTGTGGTGCCGCCGGCGATGACGTCGGCACACCCAGCGTCTTCGATAACTCCTTCCACCCACTTCGCACGGTCGCCCTCCGCAGTCTGTCCTCCAACGAGCTTGTAAGTCTTGGAGGTGCCAACGACGCTGGTGGTGTTGGTTCCGATCGTGGCGACGAACCCGCCCATGGTCTTCAAGGACAACGTAAACTCCGGATAGAGCTTGGGCGACTCCTTGCCGAACTTGTAGCAGAGCAGGAAAGTGTGGCCTGCGTACTGACGGTCCGTGATTAAAAAGTTCGTGGCTCCGTCGCTGTTTATGGTGCCAGCGTAGCCCGTCAGATACGGAGAGGAGGCCTGGCAATCAAGGTCAGTCCGGGCATCCGAAAATACCCAAAAGGCGATGTCGCCGTCATCGACGCCCTGGCCCATAAACGTGAACTCCTTCTGGTAGTCCAAAACCAGCACGTCAGGTGATCCGACAGATGTGATTTCGCTGAGTCCCACCACTGTTAGCGTCAAACCCCAATAGGTCTTGTACGGCTCGTTCTCAAACTTGTAGCATGTCTTCAGCGGCCCGCCGGAGAGGCGATCCACGAAGGTTGCCGGAGTGTAGCTACCGTCCATGCTAGGGTGAGTGGCGGAACTCAAAATATCGCCGTTGGCGCTCGTACCGACTTGGGCCATGAGCTTGCTGCTGCCGCCGTACAACGGCTCCCCAGCATCAACGTTGCAATCGAGGTCGAACTTCACCCACTTCACGCGGTCGTACCCCCCGAGCTCCTCGCCTGAGAAGAAGTAGTACTTCTCCAAGAAGGGGACGGCCTTGTCCACATTACCGTCGTTCACGCTTCGTCCGGTGACCTCCCTCACGTTGAGGGGGAACTCGACGTAGGGCCTGTAGGGTTCGTTAGAGAACTGGTAGCAGAGCTTGTACGTGAGACCCTTGGCAGCAGTTGTGGCGTTCCAAGTCGCGCTGTTCGAGACGACGGTCGTGGAGATGTTCTCGCCGGTGACGCCGTCTGAGTCTAAGTTGTACAGGCCCCCGGAATCGTCACAGCCAGGGGTGTTGCTCAGAACCCACTTCACCCGGTCCAACCCCAACGGATTTGACAGGAGGTGCCCACCGTGGAAAGTCCATTTCTTCTGATATTCCACCACGGCCACGTCAACATCGCCAGTGTTGACGGTGACATCCTCGATGTGCGCAATCTTAATCGTTTGCTCGGGGTAGATTTTCCACGGCTCGTTCTTGAACTTGTGGCAGTACGTCGGGGTTGCTCCAGAGTATGACTCGTTGTACCAGAAGGTTGCCTCGTGAGAGGTGTTCAATCCCTTAATGTCGTAGATGTTGCCGGGGTTCGAGTGGTTGGTGGTAATGTCCTCCTCCGTGAAGAAGGTGTAATTGAACTTGACGACCGACTCGGTCTCGTTGGTGACGTTATTAAACACTATCTCGGACCAAATCTTCTTCGCGTACGACTTGAGAACGACGCCCACGTCGTCGTTGCACATGCTGTCGACGGTGAAGCCCGAGACCTGTCGGGCACCGCTGTAACTGTATTCGTACCCCTCAGTTTCATTCGTCCCGTTGCCAAGAACCCAGCGACCTTGGTCCTGGTTCGTGATGTAGTCGCCATGGAAACCGAGCCTGCGATCAATCAATTGTGTGTGTCGGCGTTAGAAACGGCCGAGAAGTAACAAATAGCGCCATTACAACCTCTTCTTACCTCTCCCCGACGTGGGCCACAATCACGTCGCGCCCACCCTGGAACGATGAGATGTTCCGCAGCATGTGCACCTGACTGACGAACTCGGTGTACAGCTGGTACGGCTCGTTCTCGAAGGCGTAGCAAAGCATCACAACGTACCCTCCCGAAGATTCGTGGAAGTTCAGGATCGTCCTGGTTTCAGAGCTGTTAACACCACCCACGCTAAGGTACTTTTCCTCGACCGTCTTGGACCACTCGGACATGCTGTCCTGGTCGTTGATCCTAGCCGTCCTGGTGATGTTGTTGCAGTCGGCGTAGTCCACCAGATTCCTGCGCTTCACACCGTCCGTGAAACCGCGGTTGCCCTTGAAGTAGTTCACGTTGCTGGGGTCGTTCAAGTCCAGCCTCTTGACGTACTTCACCCTGTCCCCGGCGAAGTTGCCGTCGCCGTGGTAAAAGTGAACCTTGTCCTGGTCGACCACGGTCACATTGATGTCCCCGGTCCCAACGGTGATGCCGTGAATTTGGCGGACATCGTGCGTGAAGTGCTCGTAGAGCTTCCAGGGTTGGTTCCGGTGCTTGTAGCAGAGGGTGTTGTTGCGGCCGGACGACTTCGGAGTCATTGTGAAGGTTCCCACGGTCGTGGTAGGGGTTACGTAACCAGAAGTTACAGAGTGTGCTGCGGCTGCCAGTAACACCGTGGTGTTTTGCGGGGGCTCCGTCACTGACGAGTGGAGGGCAGTGGCCGAGTCGTAGATGGAGCTAGACTGGTCAATTGAAGTGCAGGCCTCGTGGTCGGTCAGCCGCCCCGCCGCCGGACAGGCCTTCGACCCAACGTTCGAGGCACACGCCGAAGCAACGGAGTCAAACACGCAGCAGCCGACGGCCGCGCACTGCGCCTGATCGAAGCCGTGGCCCTCGCACGCTGCGTGCCCGTCAGGGAACGGGCTCACCCACCGGAACTTGTCGCCCTCTGCCAAAAACTCGCCGCTGAAGCTCATGACCTTGGGGTAGTCTACCACGGCCACGTTGGTGTCTCCTTGCGCTGCAGTCAAGGTCTTGAGCATATTGACCTGGTTCCTGTGCTGGTAATATATCTGGTAGGGTTCGTGCTCGAAGGCGTAGCACAGCGCAACCCAGTACCCCGCCGCCTGGACGTCGAACCAGAACGTAGCGTTGTTCGTATCGACGTCTACAGCCATTTCCTCGATGGAGTTGTCCATGAGCTGCGCGGTCTTGCCGGCGACGTTGCAGTCGGAGAAGTGAGTGGCAGTGATGAGCCATTTTGCCCTGTCCCCCGTGCCGCCGAGGCGACCCCTGGTGTTCAAGCCGTGACCGAAGAAAGTCAAGGGCTTGGGGTACGCCACGACGCTCCTGTTGAAGTCGCCGTAGTACGCGGGCGTGCTGAAGTTGTGTATCATCCTGATATGCACTTCGTGCTTGCTGTAAGCCTTGTAGGGCTCGTTTCCGAACTGGTAGCAGAGCCTGACCCTATTGCCGCTGTTCGCGCTGGTGAAGTTGAAGTACACCGAGTTGGTGTTGTCCACCCCCCGCGTGGTGTTGCCAGTCCCGTCCTCCAAGTCCTCGCCTCCGTGCGCGCCTCCAAAGGACTGGCTGACGATAGGGCTCTCGCAGCTGTCGCTCCCCACGAGACTGTGGCAAAATGGAGGGTGTGTTTATATTTTGGCGTTAGAAAAAGTGGCGAATTACTGATACCTGATCATTGATACCTCTCACCTCCACTTCACGTGGTCCTTGTTGCTGATATGCCCCCCGTGGAACTTCCAGCCCTTCTCGTAGTCAACGACGGCGACGTCGTTGGTCCCCACCAAGCCCTCGACGCTAAAGACGTGCGCGATCTTCGTTCTGAAGTTCTCGTAAATTTTGTAAGGCTCGTTCTTGAATTTGTGGCAATACTTGGGAATTTGACCTCGGTAGCTCTCATTGAACGCGAAGGTGATCTGCCTGCCCTCCGCAGACTTGTCGTTGGCCCATTGCGGGTTTGGCACCACCGTCGTGTTGTGGTATATGCTCTCCTCGATGTTGACCTGTCTATTGCTAGGGTCTGGCACCACCGCTCCCCCCGCTCCTCCCAGAAGACCGTCGGAGTATAAGATCAAGCCGGTGTCCAAGCAGTCGGCGTCAGATGCGGCCGAGTGGTGCACCCATCTCCCCTTATCGAGCTCCGTGACGTACTTCCCGTGGACAGCTATCCGCTCCGGAACGTCCACCACCGTGTATTCGATGTCTCCCACGAAACTCGTCAAGTTGCTCACAAAATGAATTTGGTTCATGATATTGGGGTAGATCTGATACGGCTCGTTGTTGAACTTGTAACACAGGTGCACCCACTGACCCGCAGAGGCCGGATCGAAATTGAAGGTGGCCTCGTGGTCGAGCAAGTTGTCGGAGACGATGTCCCTGTGCTGGTTGGCCACGTTGTCCGGGTTCAGCAACACCACATTGTGGGTATAATCGTTGCAGTCCACGTACCCCGTCGCGTTCGCAGTGACAAATTTGGCCTGATCGCCGTTCTCCAATCCGTGCCCGTGGAATTTCAGTACCTTGGGCTGTTCGGCCACGCTCCTGTTCCAGTCACCAACCAGCGAGGACACGTTGTGGACCATGCGGACGTCGTTCGTCCAGAAAGCATAGCTTGTCCAAGGCTCTGCCCTGTGCTTGTAGCACATGGTCAAGTTCAGTCCCGTGGCGCTCCCCCTCATGGTAAAGGTGGCGTTCAGGCTCGTGTTGTAGGGGGAAGGGTGGGTCAAATAATCCTTCGTGTCGACCAGATTCAGCGTATTGTTGTCAAAGTCGTTCTGCCATATCTCGGCAGGAGCAGCATTGCAGTCGCCGTCTATGCCCCACTTGAACTTGTCGGCGAGGCTGAAAGAGAAGGAGGAAGAATACGGCACATTAGATAAGGGCAATCTGGACTTTCTCTCACCAAACCCTCACTCACCTCAAATATTCACCGGAGAAGATGTAGTTCTTGGGGTAATCCACAACACTCACGCCGACGTCTCCCTGGGATTGCTGCAGCTCGTGAACTTGCGTTACTATTGTCGTGTGGTTGTAGACTCGTGCGGCCCGCTCGGTCTGGAACTTGTAGCACAGCTGAAGGTCGTGGCCGGAGTTGACCGTCGTGAAGGTGAAGGTGGTGTTGCCATCCCTGCCCACGGTTACTATGCCGTCCGTAGATTCTTTAATATTCGCCCTTTCGAGGGGATCGATCGTGCAGGGGTCATCCTTCCGCACCCAGTAAGCCTGATCCTGAAAGGGAGTAATGCCGTAACCCCTAAATATAAAATGCTCAGGGACGTCCACCACCGCAACGTCGCTGGGACCGGTGGAGGAGTCAACCTGCGAGATGAAGCGGAGGTCAAGCTTCGTGGTGGTGTACGACTGAAAGTGTTCCGACGCGAATCGGTAGCACATCGTCAAGTTGGTGGAGTCCACTGCGAGCGTTTGATTGTTACTTATATCTCCGGAAGCTCCAAAGGCAAGGGCAAAATTTATGCTGCGGCAGAAGGAGGGGGACGGTCAGTCAGAGTTAGCCACCAGCCGATTCGCTTATTAATTAAATTTAAATTTGTTTGGCCGATGGCAGTACTCACGTGTTGCCTCTATGCACCGTTACGTAACCTTCCTGGCCATCATATGGCCCACTGGGGTAGGCTTGCAATTTTCGCGGTGTTTCAATTGATACAGGTGCTGCTGTGGTGAACGCGAGAGCGGTGTTAGCGCAAGACGAGAGAAGCGCGGCGGACTGAGCGAGAATATAGATGCACACGCCCAGCAACGACACCAAACCTCCCCCTGCACCAGCCTGGTACCGCTCGCAAGCAAGCGCCTAGCTTGAGACCAAGCCTCCCCTCGTCAGTCCGAGAGGGGACCTGCAATCCTCACCTAAAGCCTCGTCGGCAGTTTCCTGCACGGCGCCCCCGCCGTATCTCTCATCCCTTTCCCTAGCAAAGTCCTCGTAGCTATCTAAAGATGCGTGAAACCTAGAATCATAGGATGATAGCTCGGCACTAACGGATTGTGGGAGCTTGTTGGAGGAGGAAAACAAGAGCAGGACGAGTACGGGTATAAGGCGGTTGAGCGGGTAGGAGAGGGGCGCCATGACTAGGCAGGGGTGGATTTATTGGCCCTCTGTGTCTGAAGGGCGTTCTATTCTAAAATTTCCCTGTGAGTAAAAGTTGGAGGAGGCGTTCAAAGGCAGCGATTATTGTTATGGTGAAGTGCCTTTGATCAAAGACCCCTTTAAATATCCATCCATTCGCGTCCGCTCACGAGTGGCCCCTTTAATTCGTATCCGCCGGTCAATAAGCTAGCTCTGAAAAATCTGTCACTTTTTCTAAGAGCGCGTTCATCCCTTGCTTTTGACCACCATGGCTCCTCTCGAAATACCAACCTCCTCCGCCCTCCCCTCCCCAATAATCGAAAATAAAGCACCAAGCCCAAGTGCTATTCCCCAGGGTTTCGGCTACAGATGCGGTAGAAGAAGTTGCAAGCGCCTGGCGAGGCAGCTCCTGACCTTCGTTGTCGTGCTGTGTTTGCTGACTGGCAGCGAGGCTGCATTTCAGGCAGGGCCCGCGGTGGTGCCAGATACATTGGTTGCAGGTGAGGGAGGCTAGCTGACAATTGACGTGGGAAGAATTCTCCGAGCGTCGGACGTCTGAAGCGAATAGAAAATGCGCGGCGCGCTCGCCGAAGCTGCTTCCGAGAGATGATAGGTGCCCTGCCTTGCTTCGTCGTTCAAGGTTCTTGAATCATGGCCTCGTCGCTTATAACTAAGGACGGTTTTTAAATGCCAATCTCCGAAACTCTTCTCACCTCTTCCCTAACCCATTTCCCCCTTTCCCGCTCGTCTCCCCTTCTCGCAGGCGCCACATCGTCGTCCGTGGCGACCTTCACCACGGGCACAGCAATTCCAGCCGACGGCAAGGTAGTTATAGAATTTCCAGCGGCTTTCTTCACAATATCAGCCACGAGCGTCACAGCGCAAAATATGGACGGGACGTTGGGCGTAGCGGTCTCCGGAAAGACTTTAACAATAACAAGATCCGGGGGCACAGAGGTAGCACAAGGAACCGCAGTCACCTTGACAATACCAGCTTGCGTGAATAGAAAATTTGCAGGTTCAAGCGGCTCATGGGCCGTTTTCAAAACAACTGACAGCACAGACACAATATTAGATGAAGCTTCTGGAGGAGATTTACCTGCTGCTGTCACCTTCACGCCTAGCACCTTCGGCGGCAATGCTGGCGCCCTCACTCCCGCAAGTCTAGTTGCTGGTGCCGTTGGAAA
>BRXX01000449.1:2504-17713 GCA_030267905.1 Triparma verrucosa
CCCCCCCATCCCAGAGCCATAACCCCGAACTTCACCTCCACCCTAAACACCCTCCTCGACCGTTCCCCCCCCACCCCCCTCCCCCCCACCATCCGCCTCTACGGTCAAATCCACTCCCGCTACATCCTCACCCCCCCCGGCCTCCTCCAAATGTCCGAAAAATACCTCTCCGGTGATTTCGGTTTCTGTCCTCTCCTCTCCTGTCGTTCTTCCTCCTCAGAACGTCAACGATGTCTTCCGACGGGTTTATCAGATGTTTGCGGTACATCATCAGTAAAACTATACTGTCCTAAATGTCAAAACACCTTCGACACTAACTTAGAATTACCTAACATAGACGGAGAGGAGAAGAGGGAGAACGGTTGGGGGGGTGTTAATGACGGGGAGGAGTTGGGGGAGATTGATGGAGCGCATTTTGGGACGAGTTTTGTAGGGAGCTTCTTTTTAGGGAATCCGGAGTTAGGTGAGATTATATGTTAAGGGGAATATTTACGTGAACGTTGAGAGAGTTATGTTATTTGGGAGGAGGAGGGATTCGAGGGAGAGAGCGTGCTTGGTTGTTCTAGAGAGGTTTTACGGTTAAGGTTTACGTTAGGTTCGGACTTATAGATTATGCTCATCATTATTATTAGACTACATAAGCTTTCTATCATAAAAATCCTAAAATAACCTAACACCCACTCAACCTCCACAGTCCCCGAAGGTAAATGCGTCACAGTCCCACCTTGCATGAAAGTTTTCGGTTTCAAAGTCCACGGTTCATCCGTTGCTCTCCAACCTTCCGTACGAGAGGCATACAAAAGGTCTACATCTAAGAGATTAGAAGCAGATGGAGATGAAGGGAACAGGAAAAAAATCAAGAGGAATTGAAACGATTATTATGAACGTGAGAAACATTATTTTTGCGCTAAACAAATATAATTCTTTATTTAATCGTGTTTAATCCTTTTAAACCTCATATAAATCAACAAACAATAACATATACTCTCAGCGGCGTAAGCGACCCACCAACCTTCTAAATGCTTGACATCGTATACGTGGGTTGAAGCGTAATATAGGATATTCAAGGTTGAAACGGAATTGTAGATGTTATGTGTTATACTTTTTTTTTTATGAATGTTAGTTAAAGTTTGTTTAAAACTTATGTTAAAGAATATTTTTAAGTGGTTTTTCTTACCTCCAAATCCTAGATAAAATCCACGCAATCCCAAGATTATAATCCCCTCCATCATAAATTCTTACATTTCTATAATACATAATAAACAAAACAGGACCAGGATGGGCTATTAAATCTAATAAATGTACGAATAACTTCTTTAAAATTACGCAATTAGAGGAACATGTAGAGGAGGGGAGTAGTGTGAATAGAGCAGTTGAGTTTTCGTATAATATATTAAAGTGTCTTCCGTATCGAAACGACTGCCGACGAGAGAAAGTGATAGAAAGCAAAGAAATGAAGAGTGTTTATGGCGCGTTAGAATTGTCTCGGCGCTAAATTCGGCGTCCGCTATGTAAAGAACGCGCTCGATCCTGCGCACATATATCGTTCTCTGTCTCTTCCGCGTTCATCGGTCCTTGCATTTGCTGACGCTCACCTCGTAGATTAAGCTCGCGTACCATCCTGAACATACTGTTAGGCCTTGGATTAAATTTACAGGGAGGAGGGAGGGGTAGATGAAGGTTAGAAGGAAGGTTAGGAGGTAGGTTAAGGTGTAGCCGCGGTTGAGGAGGTGAGGGAGGAGGGGGAGGAGGAGGAGAGGAAGGAGGGATAGAGAAGGTTGCTTTAGTTGATGTTTTAGGGATGATTTAGGTGGAGACTTTGGTTGACACATGTTTAGCGCGGAACCCTAAGCGGTAAAAGTAATGCTGCTATTTAATGCTGTTTAATGGGCTCCTAGATTGTGGGATGTGGCGGCTTCTAATGATGAATTCTAGAATTGGATTATTCTGTTTATTAACCGCTATTATTATGATAGCGACGCTTTATCGGCTATAAGTTTATATCAGTAAATGGTTAGCGCAAGATTGTCGGGACGTTTAAATGATGAAAGTATGATGAAAGTATGATGAAAGTCAGGGCTCAGATTTCACAGGCAAAGAGGCAAACTTCACCTTCGATTCACCTGTGAAAGCAGGAAAGTCCATTAATGAGTCCTAATTCCCTCAAAAATGAATCATTCCATATTATTAACGCTGCTCGTCCTCATACATGCAACATCTTCCTTTCTCTTCACCCCACAAGTCCACACAAGCAGTTCGTGCACTTCATTAACTGTTAAAATCTCAAAAGAGTCCGAAGAGGAAAGTCGGTCTCCAGATGCTTGGGCAGGAAGGTAATAATGCCTCTGAAATTACGCCCTCATCTCTAATAAACTCTAACCCCATACCTTCACACAACCTCAATATCACCCTAGCAATCCCAAACTCCGCACCGCCATTGTCCGTAACCGTCAAAACAGGTCCTTCCCCCCTCAACCCTGAAGTCCATCGACATCACTCCCCCTCTAACCCCCCCCTCCCTCCCCTCCCAGAGCCCGCGCCCGCCAAAACAAACAAAAACGCGAGCCAAAGACAACCCGCAAACGCCGCCTCCTCTTCCTCCACAAAGAGACCACCGTTAAAAAAAAACGCGACCTCCGCGTGACGCGGACCGTCCCTCTCGAGGAACGTGCTATGCTTAAGGATGTTAAATTGGGTAGTACTTTAAATGGTCAAGTTATATCTGTGGTTAATTTCGGCGCGTTTATTGATGTTGGTTGTGAGAAGGATGTTTTATTGCATGTTAAAGATATGTCAGAAGAGGTAAGATTAAAAAAACAACTATCATGTAATGTCTAATGAGATAACGTTTTTTTTAAATCATTAACTAACGTTTGTTCCTCCATAAAATAAGTTTATATCCCATCCTTCAACCCTCGTTTCCCCCGGCGACACCATATCCGTTTACGTGAAATACTCTCAAGATGGTAAAGTCGGTTTATCTCTCCTTGAAAATTCAATTCAAGAGGAAGTTGATGAGGATGTTATACAGGTGGAGGATTTAGATGAAGGTGATGAGGTGAGACGTTCAGTTTCAAATTTTATTATTATTAAAAACACACACCTCATCAACATAACAAAACAACACTAACAATCCCCTCCTCCTCCTTAAAAAAAAAGTTATGGGGAGTAGTCCTCCGTTCCACAAATTTCGGTTTCTTCATATCAGTCGGTACCTCACAACCCGCCTTCCTCCATTTCATGGATCACTCCGACTTCCCCGTCATGGAAGGTACTCACCCAAAAGATTATGGTATGGAAGGGGAGAAGGTTAGGGTTTGGGTTAAGGAGGTTGATGTTGAGAAAGGGAGGGTTAAGGTGCAGGGGAATAGGCCGGATGATTTACCGAGGTTAGGGTGGGAGTGAATACCTTTTTTAAATGAGAAAAGGGGAGGGGGGTTTTTGAAGACAAAACACACGTTACACAACTTTTGAGATTATAGTTTCGAACGATTGGAGACGTTCGTGATGGCCTTTTGATCGAGGTCGATTTCTTTTGAATCCTCCTTCCCCTTAACATAACTACTCGAGTTTCTATTAATCTTAACCTTCTTACGGCCAGCCTTTAGTTTTATGTCGCCCTTTTTCAACACCGACTCTGCGATGGCTTTGTTATGATCGATAAGAGCTAGCTGAAAGTTGTTCTCTTTCTCGAGCTGGGCGACGACTGCGATAGATGTTAGAAAGCTGATGCACTACACTCAGTACGTACGCGTCCTCGGCTCACCTTGCGTCGCCCTCCTCATGTTCTCGAGCTTAACCTTCTTCTCCTCCTTCACCTCCTTGACTAAAGGAAGGCTGCTGATTGGCATGTCGTCGTCAGAGTCTGAGTCGCTCTCCCCGACCCCCGCACCCCCACCAAGCCCCCCTCCGAAGTCAAAGTCAAAATCGACGTCTCCGAACCCTCCTCCTCCTCCCCCCCATCCTCCCTCGTCGCTGTCGCTTTCCTCGAACGCCTCCCCGTTCTTAATAGCCAACCTCGCCCTCCTTAGCCTCTCCTCTCTCCTCTCCTCCTCCCTCTTCTTACTCTCATTAACAGAACGTTTCAAACCATCAACCATCCCCAACGCGTAACTCATCCTCGCGTTTCTCGTGAACGCCGCCTTGCTCCCTCCCTGTAATAAACTAATACCGTTCGTCAAGGGAGTGTGAGAGTTCATCATGGTTGAGATTTTTTCGGCAGATACTTTGAAAGCCCAAGCTGCGAGTTGGCAGTTGCTGTAAATACCGTAGAAGGTCATTGTGAATCTAAGGGGGGTGTGAAAGAAGGTGAAGCGGGATTTTTATGATTAGAATAAGACGGAAAGGAGTGAATGGTGAAAGAGCAGAGAAGAACGTGTGTACTGGATATAGATATCAGCGTGTACTGGATATAGATATCAGTGTCCGCCCCCTTACTTCTTCACACTGTTCTAACTCAAAGCGTGTGTACTGGATATAGACACCCATGTCCGCCCCTTACTTCTTCACACTGTTCTAACTCGTCGCTTCGCTCCTCGGGTCCACTGTCCTCACCTCGCCTTCCCATCCTTCTTGGCGCGCATTCGAGTGTGGTATCCCTTCACTCCGAAATTGTTAGCCACTGGCCTCTGCAGAAAGTCCAGCCACCTCGGCATAGTCGAAAGTTCTACGTTCCCCTTCCTGTTATAGAGCTTGACTGTGACGAGGCCTCCTTTAAGCGTGCCCTCGTCCGTCTTGATCTCCCCCCCGTTCCTCTCCTTCATCATCTCCACCTGCCTGATGTTGTTCTTCTTCATAAGACGCTGCGCGAGCTTCATGGCCTGCTGCGCCTCTGCCTCAGTCGAACCGCCGCTCAGACCGACGTTCAGCATCTTCACGATCCTATCCTTGACCTTGGCCTGCAGGTCCTCGGCACCGTTTGTGGATTCGAGGACGATGCCGTTGGCGGTTGTGGCCGTGGTTGTTTGAGAGTCATCCTGCGAACAGGAAGGAAAGCGAAGAGTTAATTTTTATGACCAGACGTTATCAGTCCTCATTTTATGAACCTTCTCACCTCGTCTCCCACATCTCTCCGCCCAGGAGCCGAGGGAACGTCCTTCTCTTCCAGGCGTACCTCCAGAGGCGACAGCCTATTATTTTTAGGTTTGGCGGTTTTGGGGGCGGTCTTTTTCTTTGTCGCGGTAGTAGTAGTGGTGGTGCCCCTTTCAGAGTCTGAATCAGAATCAGCCTCTGAACCAGAGCAGTCATCCGAGTCCAGTTCAGAATCGTCGTCGTCGTCGTCGTCATCATCGTCTGAACCGACTTCCTCCTCGCTACTGCTGTCCAGGATCTCGATCACCTCCCGTTTCCTGCTCCTCTCCACCTCGACCTTCATCTTCATCGACTCCGTCACGTCCTCTACACCCTCTCCACCCTGTTCGTCGTGCATGGTCACCCTCCTGCTCGCAGGGTCAACAGGCTGCTGCGGGAGCATCCCTAGGCTTTCAAGCTCCTTCTTCAGCTGGAGATTCTCCTGCTCGAGCTTGTACACACGAAGGGCCTCGCGCATTTTCTCATTCTCCATCTCTAACTGCTCAGAGTGAGAGTGAGACTGCTCAGAGTGAGAGTGAGACTTTGCCTCCATCGACGAACTTTTTGAAAGGTCAAAAAAAATTTCACGATGGGATTTAGCTTTTAATGTAACTCGACGAGGAAGTAATGTTATTTTACAATTATGCCGGATGTCGGCAAATAAATCTCGTAATAGGAAGAGACGCGACGAAAGCAATAATTCGCTTTTTCCAGAGGAATTGAGGAAGTGCCCATTTGCCGCTTTTCTCAACCATTCTTTACCGATATGTCAAAAAGAACGTCTGAAGCCCTCGACAATGCTATTGTAATACCAGTTCCGAATAATTTAGATGGCGGAGATGACGAGGAGGAAGTATTCGAAGGCTCTGAGTTGGATTCTGCCGCCGTCGAAACCCCAGCCACAGGAGGCGATGATTTCATGGCTACAAACGATTTCAGGCGACTTTTTGTTGGCTTCGTGATGGTTGATACTTTAGTTGCGATGCGCTGGCTTGATACTAAATGGCACAAGGTCGTTGAGAAGAAGCTGACTGAGTTGGAGGAGGGACTTTACGGCGAGGTTATTGTTCATGGAGGGAATGATCTAAGTTGGAGGGATATTTATTATAATGATGCGAAGAAGAAAAGGATGGATCAAGTGACGAAGGTAGTCTTCCTTCTGAATACTACAAAGGTCGGAGATTGTGCCTGCACGTTCGCCTCCATTCTCGTAGAAGTAGACATCCCCGAAGGCATTACAAGCATCGGTGATCGTTCCTTCATGTACTGCTATAGTTTGAAAGACATAACGTTCCCAAAGTCGTTAACTTCAATTGGTAACTGGTCCTTCGGTTATTGCGAAAGTCTAGAGCAGGTCGATCTCCGTCACACGAACGTTCAAAACTTAGGTAATTATGCCTTCAGTAATTGCAGAAGTTTAAGAGAGATGACGGTCCCGGACTCGCTTCAAACGTTTGGTGCTGATGTCTTCTGCTACTGCTCCAAGCTAGTCCCCTCCGACATTAACGTTAGCATTGGCCATGATGTAACCGCGGTAGTCGCCTACCTCCGCTCTATACAAAGTCCATCAGAGTAAGAGTGAGAAGAGAGAAAGAGAAAGGAATCAGAACTAACCAAAGTCAACATCGCTGAGGATCAACAAATAGAATATAGTTTTTAATAGTGGTATAGTGGTTTTTACTAGTAAATATTTTGCGATATTCTTTTTGTTGTTGTTTGATGCTTTAGAAAATAGAAATAGAAAATTATATGTTCGATACCTTCGTTTATCCCTTCGGCAGTCGCCTACCTCCGCTAAAAGTTATAGTACACATAAAAATTACAACTGCTTTAGAAAATAGAAATAGAAAATTATATGTATCGATACCTTCGTTTATCCCTTCCCTCCCTCCCCCCCCCCCTCCAACAGACTTTTTACCGTTGGGAATGTATATGAACCACTTGGTACGTAAATTACGCAGTAACTTCAACCTTGCCAGCCTTGTCGCCCGCCTTGAAGCCCTCAAACTTGGCCTCGGTGTGCCTTTTCTCCAGAATCGCGTGGTTCTTCTCACTGTCGACCTTCCAGTGCTCGGTGTCGACCGGCATGAAGGTGGACCCGAACTGGAGGAAGGCGCTGGCCTCGGTCTGCGACGAGAGAATGAATTCAACGAGTTAGATATTACCATCGCCGTAGTGTCACGCTTGTTAACACACTCCCTGCGCTTTCTTCTCACCTCGGAGGAGCCGGAGGCGGCCATGGCCATTTTCATGGCGGGGCAAAGGGGGGTCGAAGTCTTGATGACATTCAAAAGATCGGCGATGATCTTCCTGTCCTTGGGATCGGTGATGCTGGCGTCTTCGGCGTTCGGGTCCTTGACCTCCATGAGCATGCCTCCGGTCTTCTCGTCTTTCTTGAAGACCGCCGGGTTCGCTGCGACGAGGGCGTCAATGTCGAGGGCTTTGGTCGCTCCGCTGTCTCCAGACGCGTAGTTCTCGTCGATGAAAACGAACAGGGGGGACTGGGCGAAGGTGTAAGCGACACACCTCTCCAGCCTGGTCCACGCGCGCGCTTCGTACTTGTCGGTGAAGTAGAAGATCATCTCGATGCAGCACGAGATGTAGGCAGGCAGCTTGGCAATGCCGGTCACGCACTCCCTAGGGTCGTCCTGGTGGATTCCGGCATAGTCGATCCACATGAAGTAATCGAAGGTGTGGTGTGGGTGGAAGATAGGGCACGTTCCGTTGCTCCCATACTTGGCGAGGGCCTTCGCCTTCGTGCCCTCAGGTGTGTCGGGGTGGGCCTCTTTGGGGTCAATGTTGGGGCGCTCCCACCTGTGGGAAAACAGACTGATGCACATGGCGCGACCATCAACTTTGCCCTTCTCGTCCTGCTTCGCGGCCCAGGTCTTGCACAGCTCCTCAACGTCGAGGATGTGGGCGGCGTCCTGGGGCCAACGGGGCATGCGGCCCAACTCCTTCATGGTGCCAGACCAGCACACGCGCATCCTCGGCCCGCCGAGGGCGTTGGCGGCGGCAACGCGGGCGCCAAGCCAATGGGCGAAGCCGGACCAGTCAGCATCCGGGTTGATCAGAGCGGGAACGGGAGGTCCCTCCCCAAGGAAAACAGGGTTAGTCTGCCGGTTCAACAGGGTTAGAAAATTGGGCAATTGGAAGGGCAGGCCCGAAACGCTCTCACCTTAAGAGCCTCTACGACCTTGTGCATCATATCAGCACTCTCCTTCTGCAAATCAGCCCCCTCTTCCAGCTCCGGAACAGGTGGTGGGGTAGCTGCAACAGCCGCTGACCTCCACCCCAAATATCCGGCAGGATCACCAGTGGCCTGGCTCGCCTTCCAAGCCTCAATTTCTTCCGTAGTCTTCCCGGCAGCGATGGCAGCAGCCTCGTCTGCGAAATCAGGGTGTGAACTAGCGCCAGCTCCCATGTTAAATCTATGCTGATGTATGCCTCTGGATACTTTTGTCCAATTTTGTGTCCTTGCGTCCTTGCTGCTGCTGTGTATTTTTTGACATACATATATATTTGTGAGGGAATCGAGGCGTTACGCTCATCAGTTTCGATCTTGATCATGATTGTTTGCTTTCTAGCTGTCTTATTCTCTAACACACAACTTCGTCGTAGCAGCCCGACCTAAAACAATTCAGGACTCAGTTTTGAGATGCAGGTGGCTCCAGACAAACATGGGCATATCACACACCGCACAAGCGGAGATGAAGAAGAGGAAGTATTGTGAAGGCTCGGAGTTGGATTCTACTACCGACGAAACCCCAGCATATGGCATTGAGGTACTAGATCCGAGCTATTTAGAGGGAACAGATGATACCCCAGCTGTCGGAGGCGATGATTTCATGCATACAGACGACTTCAGGCGACTATTCATCGAATTCGTTACGGTTGATACTTTAGTTGCTATGCGTTGGCTCGATAGAAATTGGCACAAGGTGGTTGAGAAGAAGCTGACTGAGTTGGAAAATGAGCCTTATGGCGAGATGATCATCGTCGGAGGGAATGATGTAAGTTATGATGAAGCTTGGACTAATGCGAGGCAAGAAAGTATGAAGCAAGTTTTCTTGGTCGTCTTCCTTCTGAATATTACGAAGGTCGGAAAATATGCCTGCGCGTTCGCCTCCATTCTCGTCGTAGACATCCCCGAAGGCATTACAACCACGATGATACTTCTTTTTATGAGTGCATTAGTTTGAAAGACATAAAGATCCCAAAGTCGTTAACATCAATAGGTGAATCGTCCTTCTTTAATTGCTCCAGTCTAGAACAGGTCGATAATGTCTTCTTCAACTGCTCCAAGCTAGTTCCCTCCACCATCGAAGTAGATGATGAAGATGTAACATCCAAGGTAATCGCTCTATGCAATATCAATTCTAAAATAAATATTTTATTTTTACCAAATTATTGTCTTACTCCCGCATTATCCATTATGTCCTTCGCCTCATACGGCCAATCCTGCCCCTCCTCCACGACGACTGTGTTTTCCATTGTAACATCTATGCCGTTGTTCTCGTAGGTTGTGGTGTCAACGTACGAATTGACGATGTCGATGTCGTGGATGGAATCCTGCCACACGTGCAACCATTCACAGTCATCAGAGCAGAAGGAAGCGTTAGAGAATACGTTGTTGGAAATAGTCCAGTACGCAGAGGACTGTTCGAGTGTTAGATTCAATGAAATAATAATGTTCTCGATTTTCAGTATTCGCACCTGATCGGGGTAGTAAGCTCCTCCCCCAGCTCCAGCACCCATGTTGAACAGCCAGTTCCCGTCTACTGTGGAATTAGGCTGAGCGCTCAGCGCGTAAATTCCTCCTCCGTCTCCCAGCAGGAGCTTGAAGTCGTGGATTTTATTATTGCTGATGACGTTGTTGGAAGCGTAGGATGGATCTGAGCGCCCCCACCCCCAGCCGATTGACACCCCTGAATAAGGCAAATCGTAAATCTCGTTGTGGGAAATTTCAGTGTACGCGCTGTAGCCGACTTGGACTCCGCAGGTGCCGTGGTATTCGTTCGCAACGTTGCGGATAACATTGTCGGATATGGTGTTGGAGGTGACTTGGAGGGATTTATCGGTGATGTTCGCTGTATTGTATTCGCCCAACTGAATTGCAGTTCCGGAAATGTCCTCAAAAAGGGAGTCCGTTACTTCGTTGTTTCGGGCTCCGCCGTCGAACTGGAGAGCGCCAGCTCCGAGGGCCCTGAACTCGCAGCCGCTGAATTTAACTGAAGAAGAATCCGTGAAGCGAACGTTGCTCGGCATCGGAAGCCAGGTTGTGTCATCGCAGCAGCTGCGACGAGAGAAGTGAATTTAAAGCATCAGCGGTGTACGTCGATATCCAGCGCACACTCACTCTCAACATTCTCACTTCTCACCTGGAATTTGTGACGGGTTCGTAGACAAGGGCGCCGCTCTGCTGCTCGATGAAACCTGCCGGGGAGGTGGCTTGGTTATAGGTAGCGTGCTCGAAGCTAAGGTTTTTGAAGGTGATGGAACGGACGTTGGAGCCGAAGACTAATGTTTCAAGGTCAGGTATTACGGCGAATGACGATTGCGAGGTTGACGTCTTCACATAGACTCTGCTATTTTTTGCGTCGACCCAAAAGGAATTCTCGTCGTCCGAGCTCAGCAGATCGGCGAGGCCAGTGTTTTCAATTGTGACAGGAGTGCTCGTGCTCTGCCCACAAGGCTTGTTCTGCAAAGTGTCGAAGCAAGGAGTTTTCATGTTGACCGTCAAGGTGCTTTCTGTGGCGTCAACGCTCGACACCGCGCATCTCGACTCGGACCAAGGCGACCCCTGCCCAGTGTATACCATTTCGACGTTCTCAGACCACGACGCGACGGTCTTGACTAATCTAGAATCGAGCTCTTTAATGTCAATGGTGTAGCTGGAAGTGGAGACGGTGGTGCTTTCGGCGGTGAACAAGGCGACGATGTTGGCGGAGGCCTTCGGGCGAGAGTGTCTGACGCCGTCGACGTACAGGTGTCGGGCCAAGCCCTTAATCGAAGACAGATCGCCACACAAAAGATCTTGGAAATTGGAGCACGGTGAAAGAGGAATTCGTACCCCACCAGAGATCACCACAGGGGCGTCTTGGGTTCCGACGAAGTCAACGTTCGAAAGGTTGTCGAGGTTCAGGGCCTCGGTGAGCTGGACCTCGGCGGTGATCTCGATGACACCCCTCCCTGAGCCTCTAAGCTTTTCGACGCATGCCTGGAGGTCGGCATCGCCAGGAACTGAACAGAGTTGAGTTTGGGCCTTAGAAGCGGGGAGGGACAATCCAAGGATTACAGATAGGAGGACAATAGTGATGGTGGTGTGCATAGTGTGTGTCGTATGGAGACTGTCTCTGTTGAATGGGTATGGGGAGGGTGCCTTAAAATTCGTAGTCTTAGAACACGTGCTGTGGAGACTAGGGGAAAAAGTCCCTGGGACAAGTCGTCCGCAAACTTCTAGAAATAGCATGTCTGCTTTTACTGTTGGTGCCGCCGGCACCTCACCAGATGAAAACACACCTGTGGTAAGTTTCCCTCTTGCCACGTTGTCCAGAGCCACTTCGAACTGGACCCCGGAGAACATCATCGGGCGTGGGGGCTTCGGCCCTGTTTATAAAGGCTCCTTAAACAACAGGGAGGTCGCTGTCAAGAAATTGGAATTGGCTATCGGTGGGGGGCAAGGTATTGCCGAGTTTGAACGCGAGCTAGCAACCCTTACGCGCTGTCGTCATGAGAACCTGCTCCCTCTGTTGGGGTACTGCCGAGCCCCGGATCTTTGCCTCGTCTACCCCTTCATGGAGAACGGAAGCCTTTTCGACCTCCTCCACCTGACGGATCGCAGGGAACACAAGGGGGCGCTCCTCCCCACTTTCATTTCCAGGCTGGAATTACTTCGCCAGGTCGTGAGCGGGCTGGTGTACCTCCACGGAGAGAACTTCGTGCACAGGGATATCAAATCCGCCAACATCCTCTTGGACTCTCTCGGCGCCGCGCGCATTGGCGACACCGGGCTGACGAGGGAGGTTGAGGGCGACTTCACGAACACGCAAGGGGTGGGTTCTCCGGGCTACGTAGACCCAAGATATGTCGAGACGCTGGAGCTAAGCGAAGCTTCAGACGTATTCTCCTTTGGAATCGTCATGTTAGAAGTCTTGACGGGAAAGCCAGCCGTCGATCGAACGCAAAGACCGCCTACTCTGTACGTTCGCGCCCGTAGGTTTACGAGTTGGAGTGAGCACGCTGATACTGATATTGACGGGGGCGCCGAAGGTGCTTCGGAAGGCTTGGAAAGGCTCGGAGAATTGGCAAAGCGGTGCATCAGCAACGAGACGGAAGACCGCCCTACGGCAGAGGCGGTTAGGACTGAAATCGAGGATCTGATGACGCCCCAGGCACTGCCAGTTCCAGAAGCGAGAGTTCGAGAGTGCCGAGTTTGCTTAATGGCCGAGCCAAACGCACGGCTCATGCCTTGTCAACACGCTGTGGTCTGTGTAATTTGTGCTGCGGAGCTGAAGCGGAGGAGGCAGGGGTGTCCTATCTGCCGGGTTAGGATCAGAGACTTCAACGAAGGCACTTGGGAAAACACGTTTGCAAACGGCGAAACTGGAGAGTCTCCTGCTCCAGCCCTGGTCGATGCGGCTGAGAGGGGCGACACCAATAAGGTGCGAGATCTCCTCGCCACAGGAGTGGATGTGAATTACAGCAAGGCAGGGGAAAAAGGAAGGACTGCACTCTACAAAGCTGCGTGGAAGGGTCGTCTGGATGTAGTGCAGGCCCTAGTTGCTGCTGGGGCCGACTTGAACAAGGCGAGGACGGATGTTGGGGCCACGCCGCTCTACGCCGCTGCGGCGAAGGGCCACCTGGATGTAGTGCAGGCCCTAGTCACTGCTAAGGCTGACTTGAACAAGGCGACGAAAAAAGGGTCCACGCCGCTCTTAATCGCTGCGTTTAAGGGTCACCTTGATGTAGTGAAGGCCCTAGTCACTGCTAAGGCCGACTTGAACAAGGCGAGGACGGATACTGGGAGCACGCCGCTCTACATCGCTGCGCAGGAGGGTCACCTGAATATTGTGCAGGCCCTAGTCACTGCTAGGGCCGACGTGAACAAGGCGAGGACGGATGGGAACACGCCGCTCCGCGTTGCAATTCACCAAAATCACACATCGATTGTTGCCTTCCTCAGGTCTCTGGGAGGAGGGCCTCCTGCTCCAGCGCCAGCTCCTGCACCAGCCCCCCCGTTCGCAGCTGCAACAAGTAACGAAGAAGAAGATCGGCAGCTCGCCATGGCAATTCGTTCGTCCCTAAACGACTTAAATGTGGTGTCTTGTTTCGGGAACGAGGGTTTGAAGGCGGCAGTGAATGAATGGTGCACTAATGAACAGGCCGCAGTGACAAAGTACGGGCACATTAGTGACTGGGACGTCTCTGGGGTCACGGACATGAGGGATTTGTTTAGTGATATGGGTCATCATGTTGGAGAAGCAGCAAAACAGTTTAACGCCGACCTCTCAAGATGGGACGTGTCAAATGTCACTACCATGGAGGCAATGTTCTATCAAGCTGAGCAATTTAACTGCGATCTCTCTTCATGGAACGTAGAGAAGGTAACAGAAATGATGCATATGTTCAATGGAGCCAAGAAGTTTTACGAAAATACCATCAAAGGGTGGGAGTTGAGGGGGAAGATCACAGATTACATGTTCGGATATTACTGGGACAAACAATTAGGAGAAGGAACTAAAAAACTAAATTGAATAAATAAAAACGTCACTTCTTCTCAACCTCCTCCCCCTTCTTCACCCCAACCCCAACCTCCCCATAAACTTCCGGCATCTGAAATCCACTCCTCGCCGCACTCCTCCTCGTCATTTCCATCCCATCCAATTTATTCTCAGCCCCCGTATCAATCAACTGTAACTCTCTACGATGCTTCACGTCAGTGAGGAGACGGGTGTAGGTTTGGAGGGAGGGGAGGAGGGAAGGGGAGGAGGTGTACAGGTTTATTAGGTAGGGGGTTAGGGTTTGAGAGGAGGAGGGAGAGTGCTCGAGGAGGGTGAGGAGCTTTTTTAGGGATATTTGGAGAGCTTGAGAGGACATTGGGGGGCGGGGGTGGGGAACGGGGAAGAGAGGAGAGAAGGATTAAATGAAATAAAACGTTTGGAGGCGTATTGTTTATTTATTTTGGAGGGCTAGATAAAGAGACGTCTAGGTATATGCAAAGAATAATGGAGTAGCGTTGGGAATAAGAGGGATGAATGAATATTTGTTTTCCAGAAAAGATGGTCGAAATAAACTAGTTGCAATACACCTCTACGAGCACGCTTTCGAGCCCCAAGAAGGCTCCTCTCGGACCTCTCGGAAGCAGGTTACCGAGCCCGACCAAGAAGCATCGTTCGATCGACAAAGGCGCGCAGTAGGAAGCGGCAATAGCAATCCCGACGCTGAGGAGTCCGGAGCTGCTCTTTGTCAATGTCAGAAACCGTTTCCGAGACTACGCCAGCTGCTGCTACTAATAATACTACTACTGCTACTACTACTACTACTACAAAGTCGTCTAAAAAGAGACGAGGGCGGCGTTCAAAGTTTAAAGGAAAGTTTAAAGGAAGAAAGGAAGAACATGATTTGCATCCTCGACCTCCCTCCAAGCCCAAGCAGCCTTTAAAGCAGCCTTTAAATCCAAATGTTAAGTCATTTACACCAACTTTATCGACTCATTTAAAATGTGTTGCGATAGTAGTTGCTAAACAACAACAAAGGCCTCAACAATCTACTACCCAAACAGCAACAATCATTGATGATGTATTATATGAGAAGTTGACCCTCAACTCTCAACCTTCTTCACATCAGTCAACACATGAAGGGTCTTCTTCGCCTGATCCTGAACCTGTACAGCAGCAACCTATACCTGAACCTCCCGCTGCAGATCCCAAGCCCAAGCCCAAGCCCAAGCCCAAACCCCTTTACTCGAAACCCTCGAAGAAATCTTTCAAGTTCTCCAAAACCCCTCTTCCTCAACCTCCTTCCAAACCACCTCCTACCTCCTCACAACTCCAACCATCCGACTACCCTCACTCCTACCTCTCTCCTCCCTCCCCCTCCCCCACCCCCTCCACAACCTCCCAAATCCCCACCTCCTC
>BRXX01000449.1:17745-60239 GCA_030267905.1 Triparma verrucosa
CCCCCCCCCCCCCCCCCCCTTCCCCTCCCCCTCCTCCAAAACCTCACCCCTCCTCCCGCACATAATCTCAACCTTACAAAGCACCTCCCCACCATACCCCAAAAACTTCCTCTCCGTCCTTAAATCGTTGTCCCTCCCCCGTCGTTTTCAAATTTTGTCCGAGCTGGACGAGAGTTCAAGTTTCTCTTATTTGCTTGATTTTTATTCTCCTTCATCTTCAACGATTTTTTCGCTTTTATGCACTCCAAAAGTTTGTTTTAAGGAAGTTCTTGAATATTGTTGTAGGTTAGATTTAGATATTGAAGGATATATAGAGAGTATGGATTTGAATGTTTTTAATGAGGATTGTTATAGGTGTTTAATTATATTAGGACAAATACCTCCTATTAAAGACAGTGTTAACTTCAAAGAAATTTGGGGAAGGAGGGAGGAAAGGTATTTTAAGTTCTTTAAGGATGAGCGTTCGTTGAGGTATGCTAAAAAGAATATTGAGAGAGAATATGTTAGGTGGGTTAAATATTGGGATAATTTATTCATTGAAGAAGGTGTAGGGGGGGAGTTGAGTAGAGGAGAATGGGAGGTTGATGATTTTTATGTTAGGTTTGAGATAGATGATTTCATCGAGGAGGATTCAATGAAGGGGTTTGAGGATGGCGAGGAGAAGGAAGTCAAAGTTATCGCGAGGTGAGAAAACGAACAAAGCGATAAGTATCTATGTGTTTGTTTGTTTTTTAATTTTAACAACTTTTGGGCGGGGTACCTTTCGAGCAGCGACGGTAAAAAAGTCTCCGTAAAGTTATCAGAGCTTCGTCGTTTGAACGTCTGGTACAGGAACTATCTCTTCTCTAATTCAGAAGTGATATCCGTAGGAGTCTCAGGGGAAATCGTCGACGCGATCGTGGGGTGGTTGAGGACGGGGAGACTCAATAGTTACAGAGAGATTAGGAGAATTCTGGAGGCGGGTTTACTATATGATTTTAGAGAGTTGTGCAACCAAATTTTCGAGATGTTGTACGAGGACATGGATAAGATTGAGGACAGGGTTCTGGTGGATATTTTGATGATTGAGGAGGATATATTTAGAGTCAAGGCGAGGGTGGGGAGGGAAATTGTCAAGAGGAAGATCGAGGTGGATGAAGAAGTTTGGAAGGTCCTGGTTTATAATGTTAGAAGATGCGCGGGGAAGGTAGAATAAAAGTAATGATGCAATTTTTTGGGATTACCAAGTACGCTGGAGGCATTCCTTCACCAAAACCTGTTCCAAGAGCAAGCCGAGCGATTCTTTCTCGCATTTCTTCGATTCTTCGTCGTTCTCTAACGCTCCGACATTCTCGTACAGTTTGATTATCTCCTTGCACATCCCCTTCATTTGGTGAAATCGCTCGGCGCAGGCGCAGATCATGTGGCCTTTATCCTCCAGCTCTTCTTCTGAAAAGCCTTGAACGAACGCTAACGAACGTGAACGAATTTCTTTAGTATCGGGGAACGATGCGCCGAAGAACTCAGGGAACAATATGTTCATAAACGCCGAAGCATCGCCGTACAACCTTGAGGACATTTCGTATTCCCTTAGAGCTTCGAAGAAAGTTATCGTCGTCTCAGGCAATCTATCATGTGGTCTATAATGCCTCCCCGACAGCGTTCCTTCGCATATCCCCTCAGGCGATTCTTCCCTTAGATCGACTCCGCTCCTGAACATATCCCAAGCTGATTTGTAATACCTAGCCGAGCTTTGGTGGATTATAGATGTCGCTTTTGTGTGGTCAGATTTTACCGCGGAGATTTTTTGCATCGTTTTCTGAACGGCGCCTGTAGGGGAGGGGTAGTACACGTTAACCTTCACCCATGGGTTTACCCTTTGTGCGGGGTTGTAAGCGCTCTCGTAGTAGTCTAGAATACCGTAAAGGCCTCTGTATTTTTCGGTTGTGCACCAAGTGTAATGAAATCGAGTCCCATCACCTTCTGTTTGTTCGATGAACTTTCCGTCTACCTTGCGCATGTTGACAAAAGGGTTGAGCGTGAACTGGAACCCGTAGTTATCGCCGAGCAGTGACATGTGCTTGTAGTAGCTGTGGGCCCCTGCCACTCTGAATATGAAGTTCTTGATTTGCTTGGCGTAGTTCGATAATTCTTTTTCACAAGTAGGTTTGCCAAAGTCTCGTGGTAAGATGGTAAAAGAGTCCCCCCCCTGAACGTGTTGGTGTTTGCGAATCAAATTCCTGCAGGCGGATCTGTAGTCTCTGTGTGTGTGTGTGTGATAAGATTTTGTTGGATGGGGCAATTGTGGGGGGAGTTAGAAGTTACTGTGAACAAACATACTCATAAAGATCGTGGTATGGGGGTTTGGAGGAAAGGAGATACATCTCCAACGATAGTCTCAGTTTCGGGGATGCTTCCCACAGCTCAGTACACAGCTCTCACCTGAGCTCGAAATACGGAATGCGTTCTCTTTCGTTCCACTCGCTCCATCCTCCTGCTCCCCACAGTGAAATATTGGAGTCTTGGTTTAGGTTGGTCTTGCTGGTTAATCGAAAGTTCGACTTGGACGGGACGGATAGGAACGGGAATATTATTGATAGAACGTCGGTGGGTAAAGAAGGGAGTGACGGTTGTGCAGCCATTGAATCCTTTGTTTGATTTATGAATGATATTTTTTCAGGGTGCTGAGCAAAAAATAGTCCTGCATTACCTGGTATGCAGGTCTATTTGGGTATTTCAGATTTTAATATTAGGTACTTACCCAAGCTTATTTTTGGGTACGTTCCCAGGCCAATTTACTACGTGAAAAGTAGGTTTTATACTGGGAAATCGGCTTCATTCTCAAAAAATCTTGGGTAATTACTCAAGACTCTAAATCGTACCCAAGTAATATGTACCCCTACCTGCATATTACTTGGGTAGGCCTAGCAAAAAATCAAAAAATGCGGATTGGACTAACCAACTCTCCTACTCCACTTCCCTCACTTCCCTCAGAAGTCGGCACCGCTGTAATAAGTGCAGATGTCAAGTACAAGTAGCTGCTCGGAGCCCGGGAGGCACACGATTGAGGCGTGTAAAGGCCCCTCAGACTATGAGATCTCGGGGGAGAAGAAGAGGGTCATGAGGAAATCTGCTCAAGGAGGCTTGGGCGGAGGAACGGCAGCAGCAGCTTGTCGCTTTATTTCTCTCCTCGTCGCAATCTCCGCCCTCCTACTGACTGCATCCGGGGGCCTGTGCGCAGAGAATTCCCGTGCTCTCGTCGTCTACGACCCTTCTACGCAACTTGTTGGTCCCCTCGCCATTGATTGGCCTACCTGCCTTGCTCTTCTCTACATGTCAGCCAACCTCTTTATGACAGCTGCCTTCTACGTCGTCAACCTCATGCCGAGATCCTTCTCGTACAAGCTAAGGCTAAAGAACGACAGCATCCGTCTTCTCAATGTTGTCGTTATCAACGCAATCATCATGCAAGGAGCCGCAGCTGAATTATTCGGCGGGGCAAAGGTAGGAAAGGTTAGCATGCGACTGAGGAGCGAGCAGGAGAACGCGAACGAGGGGGCCTTGGCTCTACCCGTTACGGAGCTCGACGGAACTTCCGAGCAGGGAGGGGTCAGGGGAATAGTCAGCGCAACGGCCCTCGGTGGAGGGAGGAAACTCACTGAGCACCAAGTACAAGACATGGAAGGACTATTTGGCAAGGTCAGCAATCGCGTGGAGAGTGGTTTCACCACTGGCAACAGCCTCATGACCTCCGGCGACACTGTTGTGTTGGGAAGCATGACAGAAGAGTCTCTTCTGTTGACGTGTTGGGGGGGGCCTACACCGCAGGATTGCGCAAAGAAAGAAGGCACCGAGCAGATCATGCTCTTCTTGGATGACTTGGCTGGAGAGATCAAATGCGGAGACTCCAACACTTGCGTCTTGGACGGAGAAAGCACGAGGAGAGTTATGAAAATACTTGGAACCGACAATTCCAAGCTCACCATTAAATCACTCACCTTCATGAACGGGGAGGCCACAGTTGGCGGAGGGATTTTTATTGCCGAAGGTGCCAAAGTCGATCTTGCTCATATCATTTTTAGCGGTTGTAAAGCCACCCAGGACGATCTTGGAGGAGGTGCAATTTACGTTGCTAGTTTCGTAACTGATGTGAATGTCTACGGGACTTTCTTCACTGGGAACATTGCAACCTCCTCAAACGGTAACGATATTTACAACGATCCCGTGGTCGTGTCTGCCGGTTGCGATGAGTACAGTGAAGCCGATTGCGATGATTCCGACAGCGATTCGGACCCTGCAACCATCACAATTTACAACTCCTGCCTCTCTCCCTACGAATCCAACACTCCGACCCAAGGTAGGCTTGGAAACACCTTATCCAGCAACGTCCACCTCCACATAATCTCACCTCTCATTCTCTCTGTTTTAACAGGACAACCTTTAAACTACGGTGGCGTTGTAGGTGGGTCTCTATTCTCTTACTTGAACTGTGCCGATGTGCAGGTGAGAATGGACAAATAGTTGAATGACTCTTAGCGCCACGAACCAACTAGAACAACGCTTCTCGCGATTCGCTTCCCTCGCCGCAGCATGTTGTCAATGACCAGACGGAGCTGTTTGATAAGGTCAGGTGAGAATGGTCGAAATCTTGAATCTATAACCCTACCTTGTGCACTACGCTATGTATCTAAACTTTACGCTGGAGTGCTGAAATTACTATTCTAACCCACAATTACACCCCTTTTTGCGACCCGCTACGCTCGTCGCAGTAACGGGTACTACTCATATTCATGGGGTCTTACCAACGTTGGCAACTCCATAATGGGTCATGGCGAGACCACTGTAATGGCTGTGGCCAATTACCAGTGTTCAGACTCGACGGGGGAGTCTGGGGGGGGGTGTGCAACGGACCATAACGCAGAACGATCCATAATGCTGTATCCATCAGCGCTGACTGGCAAGATCAAATGCACCAACGACGATGCAAGTTGCGTCTTGGACGGAGAATCCACAAGAACAGTGATGTACGTGGAGGGCGACATTGGCAGATACACAGAGCTAACGCTCAGAGCAATAACCTTCAAGGACGGGAATGGTGATGATGGTGGAGGGATTATTCTTGCCAATAACGCCATGGTTTACCTTGAAATTTGCACCTTCTCACGATGCAAAGCTACACGTATCTCTACTGGAGGAGGCGCAATCAACGCTGGTAGCGGAAGTAGGGTGGATGTCTACGGGTGCACCTTTTTTGGGAATATAGCTACCTCGCAGAACGGTGACGACGTTTACAACAATCCTTACCCTGACGAAGCTACCATCGAATTTCACAACACCTGCCCTTCTCCCTACGACTCTTCCACTCCTTTCCAATGGACCGCCTTGAGCATTCACGGCACAGTTGGAGGGACAACTAACTCGTTCTTATGCTTCACCTGCCCAAATGGTTTCAGCGGCACCTTCCCTGCGTGCACGGCTGATCCATGCTGGGCAACTTCTTCCATTACTGACGACGGGTTGGACGGCACCAATTTCTACTGCATCAATGGAGGGGTTGTTGGTGGAACAACAGGCTCCTGCACCTGCACGACTTGCGAAACTGGCTACAGTGGCCCCAATTGCGCGAATCCTCACAATGTTGCCACCATGTCGGAGTTGTTCAACAAGATTAGCAATGGGCAAGACAGGGGGTTAGTTAAAACTGGCAACTCCATCATGATTCCTGGCAACTCTGTCGAGTTGGCCGTGGGGGAATACATGTGTTCAGATGGGGGTGAAGACTGCTATTCGACGTCCTGGGACATGCTCGTTATGACAAATTTGAACGGAGAGGTCAAATGCACCGTCGACATTGCAACCTGTGTCATTGACGGAGGTGAGAATGGGTGCTAATTGGAGGAAGAGCTCTTGGAAAGGGGCAATTCAAAAATTGCGGTGTACCTTGCGCGCTACCTAAACTTTTTGCCAGAGCTCACAACGAATCTAATCTGACCAATAAATGCAACCCTTTTTGCGATTCGCTTCGCTCATCGCAGTAAGCAGAGAAAGAACACTCCGCGTCGTAGGAACTGACGCAAGCAAGCTGTCTGTTAGAGCGATCACGTTCAGAAATGGACACGCTTTTAATGGTGCCGGGCTTCATATTTCTGATGGTGCAATGGTGGACATCCTCATCTGTTATTTCGTCAGCTGCCACGCTGGCTGTGATAATGCTAACTGTGGAGGAGGAGGGGGGGGGGCAATTTACGTTGACGGCAGTAACGGAAACCCTGCCCCCAATACGGTGAATATTTACGGCACAAGCTTCACTTACAACACCGCAGCCATTGGAGAAGGTCAGGACATTTGGTTGACCAACCCTGGAGGTCCTGTCATCACAATCCACAAAACTTGCCCTGAGCCCTACAACTCCAACACTCCAACCATAGGATCTACCTTGGACACCGGTGGCATGGACACCGTTCCATTCCAGAACTCTTACACTGACTGCGTAAACACTGTGAGCCCAACTCCGAGCCCCACGGTTGCGACGCTCCAAGTCGATGACATGACAGGATTGTACGAAAAGGTTAGCATGTACAGCTACGAGGACAGCAGGCCGACATCGTTTATGGATCTAGGCGACACCGTTGAGTTGGCTGCGGGGGAATACAAGTGTTCCGAGGGAACGTGTAAAGCAGACTATGCGAAGTATCCAAGTATGATTTACGCCCAAAATCATTACGGGACGATCAGATGCGTCAACGACAATGCAAGTTGCTACCTAAACGGAGAAAACAAGAGAAGATTGATTGAATGGAAGTCAACCAATTACATGAGCGTCATCGGTAAGTTGACCTTCAGAGGTATCCACTTCAAGAACGGCGAGGCGCCCAAGGGTGGGGGACTCTACATCCACGGGAGTAATGCCGACGTGGACATTTTACTCTGCGTATTTAGCTCCTGTAGAGCTAATTCTAGCGTTGACGGTGCTCTTGGAGGGGGAGCACTTTATATTGACGAAATGGACAATCGCCCGATCGCCACAAATGTTCTTTTGAATGTCTATGGCACAACCTTCATTGGTAATACGGCAGCCACAGGAGATGGTGACGATATTCATAACAACTGTGACAGTGGATGTGTAATTAAAATCCACGACACCTGCTCTTCTCCCTACTCCTCTGTCACTCCAATCCAAGGTAAGATGAAAATGAGGATTGCGCAGTAGATTTTATCATTTTAGTCGAGAATTGGGAACTGACCCAGCGGCGGCTTTCCTACTTACTATACTAATCCGTGTGATTCTCTACACCTTCTAACTACGTCAAATATTTCCTCTCTATTCCCTCAGGTTTAGCCTTGGACCTTCATGGCACTGTCGAAGGTAGTGCGTTCTCTTACGCTTTATGCACACCATCGGCGAGCCCGACGCCAAGCCCCACACACAGTCCAACGCCGAGCCCTTCAGAAGATGTTTCAGACGAGGGCGAGGAGGTGGAGGAGGAGACGACGACGGTCAAAGAAGAACTTGACGGGGCGGCTAGTGGGATTAAGGGGACCGGGAGCGCTGTGCTCTTGGCGACTGTCATGGCCGCCGCTCTTCTTTGAGAGGGGCTGTGTTGGGTGGGAGGGTGAGAAACTGTGCAATTGCAAACGCTGTCGCATAAAAGATATCGAGCTGCATGAAGGATACATTTTCTACATATTAAGTGTTGACTGAAGCATAATACTTTGAGATTCTTCGAAAAATCGTCTTCGTAATGTATTATTCGTTATCATTTGAGCAAAGAGTCCCCCCCCCCGCCCTCTCTCTCTCTCCGCCTCAACCCAAGTGCTTCTTCTCTTCACGCTTCAGTCTTAGTCGTTTCTCCCAACTTCCCCTCCCCCTCCCTCTCAACCTTCTCTTCTCTCTTCTCAACTTGACCCCCATCTTCCTCTACCTTCTTCTCCGCCTCGCCCTCGCCCTCGCCCTTGCCCTCATCCAACACGGGCTTCTTCTTCTTTGCCTTGGGGGGGCTCTTGGTGACTTTTACCAGGTTCTTCTTGACCCCCCAGTACTTGGCCTTCGCCTTCTCCAACAAAAGGTCCTCCCTTCCCTCGAACTTGGCCAGAATTTCGTTCGTCTCCTTGATAGAAAAGCATGCCGTCTTGTAAATCTCCCTCAACGTCCTGATGACCTCCGGGTCTGCCTTTTTCACCATGCTGAGGCGGGACATTCTTCTGTCCATCCCCTGAACGCTCTGCCTGCGATTCTGTTGCGACACCGCTGCGAACATCTGCCCGTACCTGAGCGCGTTAATGGTACCGATCTTCAGCGAAGAGGAGGGGCTGATGTTCACCAGCATCACGCTTGCGCTCTCCTTGTTCCTCCTCGCGGAATTCTCGTCAGGGTCCAAAGAGTCCTGAAGAATGCGCGTCAACTTGGACTCCCTAAAGGGGGGCTTTTGATCGGTCGCTTGGGATAGACTGCGGAAGCACTCCTTCAGGGTCAGCAAGCTTTTGTTGATATCGGCCGACTCCTTCTGCGCGGCGTCGTCTCTGTTGTCATAGTCAGCCCCAGCCAAGTCGCAGAACAGCAAGCTGCCTCCCAAGGCCTTGGAGCCAGATGAGATGGCCTCGGAAAGAGTAGCCTTGGCCTTGTCCACCTGCGCTTGCTTCTCGTCGACAAGCTTCTTGAGCTTTACTTGCTCCTCCAAGTTCTCCTTCTTCTTCGTCTCGCGTTCCTCTTTCCCCCCAGCATACTCCTTCGGGAGCGGAACGTCCGTGACGGCAAGTTCGTCCATCTCGAGCTGCGGCGAGCGAAGCGACGAATTAGAATTTAAGTGGTGGTTTTGGCACCTCGACACCTCAGCATCTCACCTGCTTGGCCCACTCTGCAGCGGTCTTGGGTTCGTCGCCGCCCTCAATACCCTCCAGGGTCATCTTGCTGTCGTCGGTCAAGCTTTTGATGACTAGGTCCGCGTCGTCCTTGCCCTCGATGATGGACTCTCGCAGAGTCACGGAGCGGAGAACTCTGACGCTTCCCTCGAACTGGACATCATGAGCGGCAGCCTTCACATTATCAAGAGCGTTCTGGAGGGCCGGAATCTCAGCGAGGAGCTGCTCAAGTTCATCGGTCGCAGTTTGCACTTCCTTGCTGACCACTTCAAGCCTTAGGATGGCGTGTGAGCGGGAACTCTGGTCGTGTGTCGTTGATGTCCCTGTCGCACGCTTAGAGACACAGGTGGAGCTGATGAACTTCAAATCTTCGGGTTTCCTGCGATGAGCGAAGCGACAAGTTAGAATGGTGTTGAATTGGTGGTGGCGAATAAAGCGACTCGTAGCACAAATGGAATGAGCGCATTCTCACCTAACTTCTTTCGACCTGAGACCAGCAGCCTTGGTAACGAGAGTGGCGTGATCTCCGTTGCTGCCCTCGGCAACACCATTCATCTGCTCGCTTTCGCTAGGTCCGGAAATAATGACCTGGCCGTCCGCGTTGGTCCTCAGCTGGCATTTGATCTGCGTTACCGTGCGACACAAATTAGTACTATTAGCATTGAAGTCGACATGGTAAGAGCTGACGCTAATATAATCTCACCTTCTCCTTGCCCAGAAGGTCGTAAACATCATCGCCATACACCTCGCACGCGGTGGCACGGAGGAAAAGCTTATCGCTGCGGCGAGTGATGAGATTAGCTCAGGATTAATGATGCCAATGTAGCCACTTACACCACGTGCATCAATCCTCACAGCATCTCACCTGTTCAGCTCCTTCAGCAAGTTCTCGGCGGCCAAAAAGAAGAGGCCCCTCTCCTTTCCGTAGCCGATGACAGTGTGTGTCTTTCCTCCGCCAGTGTAGCCGTAGCTAAAGAGATTTGCGGTGCCGCCACGGAGCACAATGCTCTGGGGGTCCATGAATATGCGCTCAAAGACGTGCCTGTTCGTACAGTCCTGCCCAATGAGCCCCGTGAATCCAGAAATAGGCGGAGCGGTGTTGAGCACAACAACCTCAGCGGGCTGAGCGAATTTAGTAGGAGAACGTTAGAATCGCAAATATCGGGCCTGCATTTGCCCGCCCACCGTTCGCCACTCACCTTTGCATCTCTCGCGCTGCTCATCAGGTGAAGACCTTCCAAGTTCATGCTACCTTTGTCCTTCTCCTCACTGGTGAACGGCCTGACACGAACGTAAACGGACACCTTCTTAGGGGCGGCAGGGATATTAGTTTTGCGCTTAAGGTATGTCGGGGCCTTACTGAAGCGCTTGGGTGCGAAGCTACGTCGAAAAGATGGGTTAGAATTGCGATGCTATGAAAGCCGCAGCGAACCCCGAACCGTTTACTATCTCACCTACACTCCTTATCCTCCTGCTCCTTCTTGAGTTCCTGCTGCTTCTTGATGTCGGCCTCCTTCTTCTCCAACATCGCCTTTTGCCTCTGCACGAGGGGCTTGATGGACTTTGAATCGGCCCTGGTACTCCTGTTAATGGCAGGTTTGGGTCTTGTTTTGTCCATGTCCGTCGCCAGTTGGCGAGATACGAGAGCCATAATCTCTGCCTCCTTCTTGGCGCTATTGGCGTAGAGACGGTTGACACTCTGCAGAAAAGGAGGGTGTGAGGGTTGGGGGTGGAGGGGACGTTAGCTCGAAAATCGTCGCTCTCTCCAGCGTCTCCTGCACACAACCCTCAGGGTTTAGGTTTCCGAAACATACTCACATCCTTCTGAGAGTGCTTCGCCTTTTGTTTGACTAGGGGCGACCCTTTCGTCTCCGCCACGGTCTGCTCGGTTGTGATCGTGTCGATGAGTTAGTTGGTGAGTTTCCTCTCTCGACCTTGCTCCACTCCCCTCACCTTCTGGCTCGAAGCCCACGCCGAGATATCTGCAGCAGACAAAGAAACCCTGCTTTTAGGGCTTCCCAACCCGCTGTCCTCGTCCCCAGGGAATACAGGCGACGCGATTGATCTAACGCTCTCCTCATCTTCGCCCCCGTTCGTCGTGGGAGGCGGGGGAGGGGTGTCAACCACAACAAGCTCAGCTTCCTCGCTGCCCGGGGATAAAGACGCCTTCTTGTCAATCTCGCCCTTCTTGGCCGGAGTTTTAGTAGAAGTCGACTTCGCAGTACCGTTAGGTGGGGGGGGTGCCCTCTTCTTTTTCTTCGTCTTCTGGTCGCTCATAGTCAAAGGAGGAGGAAAGGCGTTGAAAGATATATTTGATGCTGGGCTGAGAAGTGAAATAGAGTTTTCACCTTCACAGAGAAATGCTGCCTAAGGAAAAGTCGGCGATATTTGAGCTAGAGCGGATAGAGTGTTGTTTTTTAGACCGATTCGCAATTTTTGCGTCGGTTCGTCTTCTTCTGAAGCCATATATCACAAAACCCCTGAAGGTATCAAGGAGTCGGGGGAGCTAGTTGACGAGGGATATGGAAAGCGTATTTTGACATATGAAAAACACTTCTTTATATTTTGTATAGCCTTCAGCGACTTGAGATATTTACGGTTAAGATCTTAAGTTCGAGCCTACTGACGATGAGGTTATTTTCTACTCTCACTTTCGGTCAGGAAGACCTTAACTTCGAGCCTACTGACGATGAGATTAAATCCCACTCTTACTTTCGGTCAGGAAGACCGGCCTCGAGCACAGCATGAGCCAAGACCTTGACGCCGGCCAGGGTCTCCTCTCCGCTGGGAATTATTTGATCCTCTGGCAGGAGGAATCCGTACTTTCCGGTGTCCCTCAACTCGACACCATAGCTGTAGAGGATGCCGCAGACGCCGTACGTCCAGTCCGCGGACGACCCGCTGGCGGGATAGATAGTCTTGCTGATGGGCCCGTACTGGAACACGGAGCCGTGCACAGCATTGATGGCAGCAGTGGCAGCGGCGGACACTTCATTCTGCGCATCATAGTCCGGTGTAGGGGGCAGGTCATCGGTGTAGCCCCAGGGGCTCATCCATAGCTGGCTGTACGAGTGGAAGTTGACGTAGCCGTTAATGTTCTTCTGGGCCTGAATGAATGATGCGACTGACTTGACCTCAATCTCGGAAAAGGCGCTGTTACCCTGGAAGTCGTCCGCGCATGGGTTCTTGGAGGTTCCCGCCTCTCCCCAGTGCATGTCCCAGTTGCGGTTAGGGTCGACGCCGGTGCATATCTTAGAGGAGGTCGTTGAGCGGGTTTTCCTCCACATGCGGTCACCGTCCTCCGCCCAGGTGTAAGAATATCCGTCCACGTTGAAGACAGGCAAGATGTACCATTCGAGGCCATCGATCAGCTTCGTCGTTTCCTCGTCCTTTCCGTAGTCTGCGAGAAGATTTCCAAGAACGTATACATTAGTCGCCGGGCTCACCCACTCTCTAGCGTGAATTCCTCCGTCGAGCCACAGTCCAGGCTTCGCAGAAGTGGAGTTCGAGTTTGCGCCGGAGAACTTCACCGCCTTGATCGTCCTGCCCTCGAAGGAGGTTCCTACATCCACGAGGCTGACCAAATCCGGGAAGGTTTTCTCGAGAGTGATCATCCACTCTGAGATCTCTTCCAACGAATGGTACTTGGAGAAGTCGAACTCGACATCGTTGGAAGCAGTGAAGAGCTCAGAGGGTGGAGAGTGGGATGCTTCAATTGCCTCTTGGACATCCTCAATGAGAGTTACGTACTCTAGCCCGGCAGCGTCGAGAAGGTCCCGGGCCTCGGCCAGATTCGCCCCGCTGAAGTGAGCGTCCACGTAGTTGGCAACATAGCTTGGCTCGCGCCACCAAGAAACAGGGATGGCAATGGGGAGCTCCTCACGGAGGATTGCGACTTCGCTTTCGGTGCGGGGCAGTATGCGCAGGACTAATGAAGTATGTTTGTTTGTGGTGTGTTTGGGTTAGTGCTGGCAAACGTACTACATACTTTCCACCCATAAACGTGGTTCCACCCAAAACAGTGGAACAGCAGATCGATGAGAGGGCTCTGATGTCAAATTAACAAACACCTTTTGAGGGTTTGGCGTACGTACCTGCGTCATCAGAGTACTTGGTGGCCCTAGAAAGGGACACAAACAAAAAGCAGCAGAAAAGCACGACAAGCCACTTCATTTTCATGAGACCAGGAATTCGATCCAGCTTCCCGTGCCAGAAGAAGAGTCAGGAGCCAGGGGAGATGAAAACCCCACCTTTGTCTTCCCTTAAAAAGAGGTATATCTATTAAAATTAACGCAACCGCCATCACAAAACACCCACGAAGCTCTTTCAATTTCAACTTACCCTCGTTAACCCGTAAATCCCCCAATCTCTCCCTGCATCCCAAAATTCTCTCAGAACTCACGAAGCATGCAATTACTCGCAGCTTTGCTCCTATTAGCTGCCGGCCAAGTCTACTCGGAATATATTCCCACAGGGATATTCTTCGATCATCCGGAGCTTCACGATTTCAAGTTGAACGCAACGAATTCGAAGAAGCACTTTGAGTCTGACGACGGTGAGTGACACAAAAGATAGTAATCAAATTCTGATGGGATTTTTTCTTATTTACGTCCATTAACCCTTCCCCCCATCTACACTACAGGACAAGTAAAGTTTCATTATGAGGTGGAACATCACCCGCGTGCTACCTACGTCGAACTTGATGCTTTACTTCCCGATCTTTCCTCGCCACCTGACCTTTCAGACGACAAAGACACGTTGACGCTGACCTTCTCCTCGTCTGAAAAAGCTGAAGCCTACTTCAAAGACATTCTCTCGAACCACTCGCCTGAAGTCAATCACTTTCTCATAACCGGGCATCACATAGTCGACGAAGCGTCCGCCAGTACGTTGAAGAAGACCATGTCCAATCCAATTCTCGACTCCTCCTCCATCACTTTCTCGAACCTTTCAAAAGCTTCGTATAGTGACTGTTTTAAGGAGGCGAAGATTCACTTTTCGACGAAAAAGTATCCTGAAAACCATTTCACGCAAAGGAAACTTGACGTCACCAAACAGACCGATCGTCGTAAGCTCTCGAAAAGAACCACCTCCCCAAACTCGCTTCGCTCCTCCGCTCGCCGCACAAATTGGTTCACGGATGCGTGCACCGACGTCTGGAACACTGTTGTTGATGTAGCAGAAGAAGTTGAGAGCGTAGTTGAGACCGTCATCAACGTGGTCGTAAGTCTGGCGTCTGGACACTACGAGAGCCATGAGACCCTCCAAGGGCCTGAATTTGCATGGAACACTCAAGACGGCGAAAAAAGCGATGGCCCTACGAAGATTGATGATATGTTCACTTGTGACGACTGCTACATGTATGCTGGCGTAGCATTTCAGTTTGATTTGATCATCAATGACTATGGCCTCGACCTTGCATCGCTAATTGTCGAAGGAAAAATGGTGCTGCAGGTCAAACTGGCTGCGGACATCTCAAGCCAGTATGAGGTTAGCAATGAGGTCCAGGCCGCTGAAATCGAAATGGATCCTATTAAGTTCGCAGTCTCTGGCGTTCCTTTTGTTCTCGATACAAAGGTCCCTATTATGCTAGGGTACGACACGAAGTTCGACCCCAAAGGTGAGGAACTGCGAGGAGCAAAGCGACGACGTTAACGAGAGGAATGCAGTATTTCGTTCGCCATGACATCGCTACATAATCGCAACTCGCTAACATCGTCTTCCTCCGCCTTGCTACGTTATTCACAGCCCAATTTTCTCTCGACGTCCGTTTTGAGGGTGATGTCAGTTACGGCTTCAAGTATTCCTATGACAAGGGGTTCCAGAGCATTTCAGAGTCAAATTTTGACCACCGCGGGGACATTACCGACGTCAATGTTCCCAATACCCTCACTCAAACCATTTACATCAAACCTGTCCTCGTCATGACTGTCGACCACATTGGCGGCCCCGATGTTGGAGTGAAGGCGTATATGGAATATATTGTGGACGGAGGAAATTATTCACCCGACAATTTTCAGGACCCATGCCCAAACGACCCCAAGCTTACGTTTAATGCTGGACTTCAAGCAACCATTGGCGGGCACATCGACATCGAGGTCGCCGGAGAGACATTGTTCAAAAAAGACTATGACTCCGTTGCGGTGTTCTCCATTAAAAAACCGATTCTCAGCGCCTGCCTGATGAGTTACAACGAAGTCGAGAATGACAGTCCTAATCTTCTTGAACATGGTAGCGCTGAAGCTGAGAAGTCTGTGTTCAGAGTCCTACACCCATCCGGAAAGGTTTGGGACGCTGGGGATATCGACAACACCTGGAACGATGGATCTGTGTATGGAACCACGTGGTACGGAACTCTCACAAGAAACGACGACGACGATTACCACAGAAGCTCGTGCGACAACTTCCCCGAGTTCCGAACTCTTACCTTGCAGAACATTGGGGTAACGAAGACTGGCTCAGGGGACATGATTGACTTGGTGGTCGTCTCTTCTGATGCTCAGGACGCAAGTACCTCAGCTTCCGGAAATTCCGACTACTGCACCCAGTACTCCTCTTGGATACTTTCTTGCTATGGAGAAGCACGATATGGGGGTAGTTTTATCTTTAAACCAATTGAGACCCCAAATAATCTTGTGGATTACGTGGGGTTCACCGCCATGGATAGTTATGGTAATCCTAACCCTGATGATAGCAGCTGCTTGAACTCTGCGAGTATCAGGGCTGGATACAGTGGAGACTTCTCAGCCAACTACGAGACACTGACGATGTTTGATTCCTTGGGTTGCAGCAAGATTGAGCTACATCGAGTGCATGAGGATACGACGGAGTGGAAGATTCGTCAAAAAATGTCAGTTACGAGTTTGGAGGAATAAGCAAGAGAGCGAGCGATAGGATTTTAGGACCCTACGGGGGGGGATCAGGCGATATAAGTCAACCTCTTCGAAGGAGAAAAAGTCTATACAACGACATCGACGTAAAAAAAGAGCGACAATTAAATACATGAAAAAGTTGAAAATCAAAGAGGCGATTCAGGCGATCAAGTGACAACTAAACAGAAGGAACAAGAAAAAACTTTAATTTTAAATCACATTAGTCTGGTACATGTTACAAATCGCCTCCGGATCCGCCGCAACCGCCACTGCCACCGCCACCGATGTAGAGCTTCGCGAGCCGCTTTCCAACCTTCCTCCCGATGTAATCGCGGCTGATGTTGAATCCGAAAGAGTCGAATTTATGGAGCCTCCCCTTGGCTCCACGAGTGCTTCGCCTGAAGGACTTGGCGCTTATTCCGGTTTCTTTCTCGGCGTTGTCCGTCTGTGCTTCGAACAAACTCATGGCCCTGAGGGCGGGCATGTAGTCAAGAGTCATTCGCTCGTCGACGGCGTGGGAAAAGCACCGTAAGTCGAGACCTCCCGCTCTCCGCCCGAGCGCGCTGCCGTTGAGGAGGGCGTCTTCCTCGTAGCCAGTGTCGTCACTCAGGTGCCAGGCCCTGTAAGTGGAGCTGTTGCCGAACGCGAATGAGAAGTGCATGAAATGTAACGCCGTAGGGGGAAGCACTTGGAAGGTGAGGCCTACGAGTTCCTGGGCTCGGAGAAAGGTCTCCTTGTAGAGACTCTCTTGCCTGTCTACGTTCTTTATCTTGCGCATTCCCTGAGCGATCGACCAGCAAATGTACGAGGCGCCGTCGACCATGAACTCCATCCCATCTAGTCCGGCATCCTCGCTGCTGCTGTTGACAATTGAGGGGCTGATCTCCGCTCCCTCCTCCTCTTCGTCCTCCAAAACGATACCGACGTACCGATCAGTCCTCCACCTTCCCCCTCCCCCCATCAAGCGCCTGTCGTTTGTGGAGGGCTGTGTGACAAAGCAGTCGCTCGTCCCGTAGTACCCATCGCCCCAGCCCTTGTTGAAGATCATCTCGAAGCTCGGCGCCTTGGTCGAATTCTGCGACGATTGGCGTTACCGACTTAGAAGGACTTACTTTACAAAAACAAACAAAATTGTCGCATCATCAGCTTCCTTCTCACCTTCAACTTTCCGGACAAGTTCTTTCCCGAGCACATCGCATCGGTGCTGTTTTCCATGTCCTCGGCGAATCCATCAACCTTGCCGGCGAGGACGGGCATCGCGTTCAGACTGGCGTCCTCAAGGTAGCCTACAGCGGAGGTGACTTCCATGAGGTCCGATAGGGCGACCATTTTTGCGAGTTGACGACTTGCTGTAGCTGCATCAACGGGTGGGTTTAGACTTGACGATCTTGGTGAGACCTCGTCGCCGCTAATCGAGACTGATCTGAATGGAGATCTGGGCAGGTTGCTTTTGCGCCTGGGAGAAGGGGGTGGAAGCTCGCTAAGAGCGGTGTCGAGAGTGACGGCCCTAGGCTCGTCGTCGTCTTCTTCAAAGACCTTCCGTTTTTTCGGGGGGGTAACGCCATTATCTGTAGCACCTCTTTCGTCGGCACTGTCGACGTCGAAATCGTCGTCGTTGTCGGGAGCGAAGAACTCTCCGAGAGTCTTGTTCTTGAGTCCCTTCTTCTCCCTCCTCGCCCGTTCCCGGAGCTCCCAGCTGTCCTTCATGACTGGCCAAGCCCACTGGAACCTCACGACATTGCTGCGAATTACTATTCCCTCGTATTGATGAATGACGGTGAATTCGCCGACTTTTGAAGTGATCGATTCCTCGTAGCTGGGCTCGTAGAGGCCGAACTCGTTGACTCCTTCTATCTTGACGGCCTCCGGAGCTTTGAACTTGATCTTGTCCTCGCCCAAGACCTCGCACTCTTGCAGGCGGCCACCAACATCGACCTTGACAGTGCACTCCTTGCCCTCTGTGACGAGCGATGTTAACTAGTTAGAAAAAAGTTGCGGACAAAATACGAGCGGAGCGGAAGTACGAACCCCCCTGCCTCACCTAAAGGTTTGAAGTGCGCCCCCTGAATGGTCACCATCGTACCCCCCACGTGCGCGAAGGAAGCTGGCGAAATGCTCTGTACGGCGGGCGGCAGGGGAGGGCAAAGGTGCGTCACGGTGGGCGCGTCGACGGATGAGGCGGCCGGCGTTACAGCTGAAATGATGTTGGCGAGTTAGAATTTACGTAGCGCTCTAGCATCGCATATTGTAGCCGTTCACTCCTCGAAGCGCCTCACCTTTCGTCTTGGCTTTCGCAGCCGTAATGAGTCCGCCGAGAGTTTGGTACTCGAGCAAAATGCGCCTCAAGTCATTGCCGTGGTCTTCGCAGCACTTTTCGACGGCCTCCCTCGAAATTTCGTCGTAATTGGGCTCGCAGGCGAAAATGGGCGCCAGGTAATCCGCCACCTCCTTCTTGCTGGGCCTGGTGGTGAAGAGCTGCTTGCACCTGTCTATCATGTTCCCCTTAATTTCTCTCGGTAGGACGTTGCTCGTCAAAATAATAGGGCACTTCGCCCTCTTGATAAGGAACTTGACCATAGGCCAGAACCCTCCGTCGCCGTCCCGCTCGAAGACGATGTCAATTTCGTCGATGAGGATGACCGTCAGCTGCGACTGTTGATGCGACGATTGATGCGACGATTGATGCGACGATTGATGCGACGATTGTGTTGACCAGAGTTAGAAATATAAGTGGTGCGCGTTGCATATTTGTCGTTGCTCGCTCCTCGCATTGCCTCACCTCCTGATTGAAGGACTTGCTCAGCGTAGCCTCCTCGATCTTCTTCTTGAGGGCCGTGCCGCCCCTAGCGTCGGCGGTGGATACTTCTAGGACATTCCCTCCGCTTTGTTTGACGGCTGCTCGAGCAAGGCTAGTCTTTCCAGTGCCCGGCGCACCGCATAAAAGCAGACAGTTCTTCACAGTGTCGTCCTCGTAGTCAGAATCCATCAGCCACGCGTCGTATTTCTGCTTCTTCTTCTTGCTCTTCTTGCTCTTACTCGCCAACTCAGCCAATTCGGCAAGGTGGTTCTTGTAATCCTCCAAGAATTTGAGAGTTTCCTTGGCGATCCTCTTGTTGCTCTTGCCGCAAATCGTGTCAGGCAGCTGCGTAGGGGCGTACCTCGAAGTCCACGGCACGTCGGGGTTCGAACTCTTCAACTCCATGGACTGTGCGACGGCTTTGTCGAATTTCTCTTCGTCTGCTTCGTGAGACGAGGCGACCAAGGCCGCGCCAAGGCAGCAAGTGTAGGAAGCGGGGTCGAAGTTTTCGGAATTCACGTCACGCTCCACGACAGTTCGGTCTGAGTCGACGAGGAAGTCGTAGTCGCCTGGAGGAGGGACGGAGGTAACGGAGGTGACGGAGGGAGAAGAGGCAGGGAGGTGGGCCTCGGGCGAAATGCCCGCATTCACGTGGGAAGGGACCGGGAACCTCGGAGCCGCAAAGGTCTTGATCTCCGCCATGACTTTCTTGTCCTTCTTGCTCTGCGGCTGCGTCGACTTCTCCTTCTTGGAGAAGAAACTCAGCGACGTGGCAGAGGGACCAGCTGCGTTTTTCCGCTTGAAGAGTAAGTCGTTCTTCTTGGACTCGGCCTTCGCAAGCTCTAGCTTATGCTTCTGACGAGATTCGGCCTCCATTCTCTCAAGTTCGTCGCGCTCTTTCTTGGAGAGGAAGAATTTTGCAGGCTGCGACGGGCATGGACATTTTTTGTCGGCGTTAGAACGGCGCCACAACTTGATATCTTACAAACTCGTACTTTTGGCGCGTTCTCACCTTCTTCGGCTTCTCTTTCTTGGACTCGGATTTATTGAAATTGTTGGATGGCGGCGGCTGAGCCGCTTTTGATTTAGCTTTCTCCTCCTCCTTTTCCTTAGTACGAGAGGAGACGCGGCGCTTCTGATTCGAACATGACACGAGGACGCTCTCGGCAGGAACGGGGACGGTGGATTGCGGCTGAGGTTGGAGTTTTAATTTAGGTTGCGGAGGTGGGTTAGGGCGGGGCTTCTCTTTCTTGTCCTTGGGATTGGGCTGGGGCTGGGAGGCGGCGAAGATTTTCGCTAGGCCCTTCGGCTCGGCGCTCGTGTTCTTGTCCTCCTTGCTACTTTTAACTTTCTTCTCAAAGAAGCCGTGGATTTTCTTGTTGGGCTTGGGGTTGGGCTTTGTTTTGGTTTTTGGGTGCTTCTCGGCTTGAGGGGGGGTGATCTGAGGCGAGTCTGTGTGGTTGCGGGGGTATGGGTGTGTGGGGTTGTGGGGTTGGGTGCGCGAGTGTTGGTGCGGGGGTCGACATGGAGGACAGAAAGCCATTATTATTATTATTTATAGTCACTCACCTGACTTGATTTCCTTCGGTTGCAGCGTCTTCGGTTGCAGCGTCTTCTTGACGATCTTCTCGCCGCCGGTGCCATCGCACAGTAGCTCGTGGGCCTCTGCGTCGCCCAAGACCTTGAACGTCTTAATTTTGCAGATGTCACAGCGCCTGGCGGGAGGAAAGGGGGGAGGGAGAGGAGGTAATTGTGGCATTTTGTGTGAAATTGAGGCGTTTCGGCGGCGTTAGAATTATTGACAATGGAGGTGAAGCGTGGTCGGGCAAACTGTGGCTTACCACATTGCTGTAGGCTTCACTGGTGCAGAGACAGATGCCATTAAAGGAAACAAACAAGTTCGGAGGGAGGGAGAGATTTTACTAATCTAATAAATCTAGGTGCTCTGAAGCACTACAACGGGATTATTTTGACGAACAAACGTATATGCGCGTCGGACGCGAGTGATGTGACGAGTGTTGGAGTCGTCGAGCGAACAAAGCCTCAAAGCCTCCAATATGCTGGGAAGTTTTCAACTCTTCTTCTCGTCTCGCAGTCTTTACGGTATTTTGGCTTCTCGTTGTGTCTTATCCACGCAGCTACTACTTAGAGCTGTCTGCTGAGGGAAGAAGCAGTGCCAAAGACCGCTCTTAAAGATCATTTATTTGAGTCCTATCACAAAACCCTGTTCCAACCCTGTTCCTTCATCCTCGAGCATGTCGAGCATGGCATCATCGCCGCCCTTTCGCGTCGTGGAAGTTGACCAGCCCAACAGTTTGGCTCTTCCTTCTACGGATCACATCCTGAACTTTACAGTAACTACAGAATTAGAACCAAACAGCATCATCTTGGAAGCGTTGCTGGACTGCTCTGCTCGTCACTTTTCTAAAGGGCCTGCTCACCCGTTCGTGTTGAATTGGAGCGGTGGCGAAGCCTCGTATTCCAAAGGCTTTGAAGGCGATGATTCTGTATGGAGCGTTAAAATATCGCTGAACTGTCCGATGAACTGTCCGCCTGCCCTCCCTTCGGGGCCCCCACCTTCGTTTAATGGCCTTGAGAAATCGCTGAACGAGCAGGTTGCATCTTGTTTGCTGCAGTCGGGTCTCCGGAAGGCTGTGGAGGTTGCCTTCGTAATGAACGGCTCGGTGCTTCCCCGGAAGGGCGGAGGCAGCCACGAGCCGATGGAGGAGGCCGTGCCCTTCTCCAGCCCTCCCTCTTTGGAGAAGACTTTGACGGTATCTCTGCCTCCGTCCCTGGTCCAGTTTCTGCCTTCGAAGCCTTCGATAATTGCTTCGAAGTCAGGAGACGTTAAGGTGACGGGTCTCGAGGTGCCTCCCGGCGTGACGTTGATTGTCGGCAGCGGCTATCACGGCAAATCAACTCTGCTCAGGGCGCTCATGTCCGGCTGCTACAACAAGGTCGCAGGGGACGGGCGGGAGTTCGTCGTTTGCGACGGCTTTGGGGTGAGGAGCGAGGACGGTAGGGGTGTCAGTAGGTTGGACTTGTCTCCGTTTGTTAAGGATTTGCCCACGTCCGGAGGGGAGAGGATGACGGGGGAGGAGGTGAGAAGTTAAGAGGCGAAGAGTTGGAAGCACCAACATTTAATTCTAACTCCGTTCCTCAACAGTTCTCCACCGGAGAGGCAAGCGGGAGCACCAGCATGGCCAGCAATGTCATGGAGGGCATTGAGATGGGCGTAAAGACATTTTTGGTTGATGAGGACACTAGTGCGGCGAATTTCATGGCGAGGGATGGTAGGATGAGAGCACTGGTCGATGAAGAGAGTATAACGCCGCTGCTGTACAGAGTAAATGGGATTAGGTGAGTTCGAATTCTGAACAGACATTTCAATATATTATACCATGTCTCTAGGATGAATGCTCACCACCACCCTTAAATCGCAGGAATTCCCTGCGGATCTCAACCGTTCTCGTCCTCGGAGGTAACGGGGATTGGCTGGACGTCGCCGACACAACGCTGATGATGAAAAACTACAATTGCCTGGACGTCTCTGAGAAGGCGCGTAGCATAAGTAGGACTTTTAGCCATGGGCACGTTCAGTACGGGGGGAGAGGTGTCGTGCACAGGCTGGATTGGCCCTTCCAGAAGGTACGGAGGATCAGGGACATCGAAGAGATCGGAGATGGGAGCGACGCTAGGCTGACCGAGGATTTGACGAGGGTTGAGGGCGTTTTCGGAGCCGATGCGATCAAGAGGGGCTGCGTAGCATGTGTCAACTACTTGCTGAGGAAGGAGTCGTTGGCTGAGAATGTCGTTGAGGGATTCTTGGAGAGGGTGGAAAAGTTGGAGGGAGTGCGGTGGAGAGACATTGCCGGTGACGATTTTTTCGCAAGCCGTCCAAGGAGGGAGGAAATAGGTGAGAGAGGATACATTTGTGGGCTACACACAAACCAGAGTTTACTTTTACTAACGAATGGTCGAACTCTACTCCAACCCCACTCCGACTCTGACTCCGACTCCGACTCCGACTCCAACTTCAGCTGCGGCTCTCTTGAGAAGGAGAGGTCTGCGGATGGCGGTGGACGTCAGGCAGGTGGTGACCGGGGAGACAGAGGAGGAGAAGAAGAAGAGGGAACGTGAGGCCATGCTGCAAGTTTGGGAGAAGCGGCGAAAGACAAATAATAACAACCCGTGATGATATGAACGTTTATTCGAATAAAGTCACCACTTTTCGTACACTAGATCTGGATCTAAACGCTCCCTCTCCAACTGTGCCTCGTCAAAGAATTTAAGCAGGTCTTGCGGCTCTTTCAGAACTTCAATCTTGGCCCTGCGACGAGCAGCGAGGAAGGGGCGAAGAAGCGATGAGTTAGACTAATATAATATAGCAGATGTTGTGAACCCGCTAGCTACAGTATCACTTCCTCCTCGCAGTTTTCTCACCTGGTCTTCTTGGACAGGAGCGGAGATATGATTTTGAACATCATGTAGTAGAACCAGTTCGTTCCGATGACGTAGATTTTCCCTAAGCGCTCCGCGTAGCAGATTTGGACAATGTCCGTGATGGTCCGGAGGAGGCCAAAGAGGCGCGAGTCGAAGTTCTTCCGAGTCATGCCTCGGCGGTCATAAAGGATGCAAACCTGACCGTCGAAGTTTTCGGGGAAGTCGCCACTTTTGACCAGATTCTCCGCCTGGGCGACGCCGCTGCTCATCAACCAGAGAGCAAACTTCACCACCTCCTCGACCTGCGTCGAGGGGGGGTGGTAGTTCCGGGGCAGGAGCACGCAAGCCGGCCGGCCCACTCTGTCATGCCCATGAAAGTAGCCTAATTTAGTTGAAGCTAATCTCTCAACATCCTGAGCCGTTATGTCGTCAATCCCGTACTCTTCGCGGAATCCCTTCCACTTCCAGTACATTCTGACGGCGTCCTTCACCTTGTACTCGCGGGCTCGCAGCATGCGGATCAATATGTCATCAGTCAGCATGGGGTCGTCGGGAGGAACGGAGTACCGGCAGTCCATTATCAGAGTGCCCATGTCCGCAGGATCATCGTCATGGTGCTGTGGAGGGGGGGGGAGGGGGGGGGAGTTCATTATTAGACTAGTAGAAGGGCAGTGCGGGCGGGGGGATGGGGATGTATATAATGCATCTATATGCATTTGAAGCACTTACCTCAAAGGACTGGCCTGAACTGCTCTCGGCCATCTGGGTGTCAACCTGCAGGGGGGGGAAGCCGTTACCGTTGCCGACGCCGACGCCATTTTCGTTGCTGTTCGCCGTATTTATATTCGCGGACGATTCCTTCCGGGAAAGGGCTTGGAGGTTGGACGAGTTCTTGTGAAAGGAAAGGTTGTGGGGCTGGTTTTGGAGGGAGGAAGGCGAAGATTTGGGAAAGCAGAAAAACGCAACAGCTGATAGTACTGTCACGACAAGCGTGATAAGTTCAACGGGGGCCGGGCAGGCCAGACACCAATCCAAAAGAGAAAGCATCCGATTATCAGACGGTGATATGTTCGATTTGTTGGTATGATTTCTCAAGAGTGGTAGCGGGAAATGTGAAAATGTTGGGTATATCTAGTGACAAATAGGGCAAAGGAAATGTTCCCCGAGTAAAAAGCAGTCCGACGTTCACAACAGCAGTACAACACCGGCTGCTTTTAGAACGTTTCCCAGAGAATTTTAATTAACTCACGACAGAGTAAATTTTGTGGTTGATTTTGGTCATTTTATTCACTCGAAGGCCTTTGATAATTCAAAAATGTAGTAGACTTGTCAAAAAAGGCATTCTTCTGTGATTTTATACAGAAATATATATTTTCTCAAAATATTATCATATTCTTCTCTTTAAGATCTCTAAGAGAAATAATTTGATACTTAAAGGGACAAAAAATGATTTGATTTTTTTTAAAAAAAAAGTCTTCTCTAAATATTTTTTGGTCTTTATAATTATCAAATTATCCCTCTAAGCGCTCTTGAAACCATTAATATCATCAAAAACTTACGATAAAACATTCAGAGGACAAGTTACGGAATTTTCATCATTCTGAAGTGTCGTCCCTTAAGCTGGTTTGTTGTTCGTGATAGTAAAGATATTTGTTGTTATTTTAAAAGTAGAATAATGATAGTAGCTTGGCTTATTCTGTTCATTCTGCTGGAATGTCTTCAGTGATTTGGGGCAAATTTTCTCAAATTTGAGGAACAAGCCCGAAGGTAACACGTCGTACGCAACACAATTGCACCCTCACCCCTCTATCTCTCCTCTAGACGAAGGCTGCTTCGAGCCCCGAGCTCCCTTCTTTCAAGTTTAAATTTAAAAAGATCCAAAAATTAGATCCAAAGTTAGTTAGAACTCCTCGTTAGAACTCCTCGTTAGAAGTGGTTTTACCTGAAAACTGGGAGCGCCTCTCAACACTCCTGCCTGCATCACTTCCATCGTTCTCTAACAGCCCCCCTCAAACCATCTATCTACAGCAATAAAATAAGCAAAATGTACATGAACAACAGAGAGTACATCAAGGCCGAGGAGCAGACTGGTGGAGGCACCATGATCAACTTCGTGCAGAGCCCGTACCCTCCCGTCACTCAAGTTATGAAAAACGGTCAGAAAGACGAGTGGATTTCGATGCAGGTGAGTGGCGTGTGTATGCCAAATTCTTCCGCCATTTCTAACGTCACGCTCGTCGCAGTATGACGGCCTCTTTCTTGTCGACCATGCCGACGCGATGACTCCTTGGACTCCGCCATATTTCAGCGGATACCCATCCACCGGCTGGCAGGGCGAAGAAGCCTCGAGCAACCCTCTCCTACCCCCTATCCCGCCCTTCAAGGCCATATCTTCCAGCAGCGGTGCTGGTGGACAGGTAACCGATAACAACGGCGAAAGTCACTTCCCGCGTTCAGCCATTTCCACTGGCTATACCAGCTTCTTGTTCGCGGACGACTTTGAACTAGGCGATCAGATGTTCTTCACTAAATCTCCAGACTATCTCATGTACATCCTTCCGGGCTGCCCCAACTGGGATCCGGGATTGACCGCAGAGGAGATGAAGGGGCCCTGCCCGAGGAGGAAGTTGCAGAAAGGAAACTTCAAGTTTACCGTGCTGGGCCTGATGAGTGGGACCGACATCAACAGTCTCAACACCGATCACCCTCCGAAGGGCTACGAAAGCGGCGAGAGTCCTGATCCGAAAACCGACAGGGACGTCGCCGACTACAAGACCTTGGTCTACAGGAGCATGCTCGACCTCGGCGCCATGGCCGACGGCCCGAACAGCGTCGACGCTTGGATAACCTCGAAGGCGACCAACGCGAACATGACCCTCGCAGAGATCCCGGAAGGCTACAACATCGCCAACCACGTTATTCACATCAACGGGCCCCAGCACGGAGTCATTGACATCGACCTCCACCCATACTACAGCACGGGTTCCTATGTTCGTAACTTGGACGAAGCCGTCTGTCAACCAGGCCACAACCCTAGCGATTTCCAGGAGTGCACGAGGGATGTGACAGGATTTGAGACGTCCGGGGACTCATTCCCCGCTTTCATGAGCAAATATGTTGGAGCCAAACTTGGTGATCCGAGTATGCCCATGAGCGAGATTAGGGGCCTCGGTGGTGCTCCCGTGCTCAACGTCGAAGAGGTTTTGGAGATGAAGGTGAGAAGCTGTGTTGTAAACCACTATACTTAGTATAGTGGTTTACAACAGATAATCTGGTATAGTGGTTTACAACAGATAATCTGGTATAGTGGTTTACAACAACGCTGCGCGTGATTCTAACTCGTTGCTTCGAAACTGACTCAAATGTCACTGTCACTTTGCACAGATCACATTGACGCCGAACACCTGTGAGGGAAGGCCAGATGTCCCTGACCCCAGCTGGACACCCGACGTTGGCTGGGTGGGTGCGCCGGAAGGCTGCCCGTGGTGGTACAAATCCACGAGCGACCACAATGGTGGCTTGGAATGGTCTGTTCACGAGGAGGAGGTCCCTCACCTCAACAAAATGTTCAAGAAGGACGACATGATCAAGTGCGAAACTGGCATGTGCTTCAATATTGACTTCCACATCGAGCTGGGCGGCCAAACCCTTGGCGAGAGGACCATTTTTGGCAACCCTGGAAACGATGTGGCCAAGGGCCACGAGATGGGCACTTTCTTCCTCTACGACCCCACTGTCGTCGCCGGAGGTGAAGTTGACTGGTGGATCGAGAACCTTTGGTGGATCATCCCCGCTGCTGGCGGCGTTTTAATCCTCACAATCGTTAGCTGCTGCGTGTGCTGCTGCCGCAGGCGCGGATACTGTGGCGGACAGACGACACTACAGAAGGAAATGAAAATGAAGCAGGTTGTAGCAGAGAACGAGAATTTGTAAATGGGGTAACGAATTGGGTATTTTTAGGTTTTTTTAGATATTTTGAAAGCGAAAGTTTGTTTCTTATTTTCCTGGCTCAATTCACCCGTCCCCACCCACCCCCACTCTAAAAGTTCTGTAAGTACGAATCTCCTTGCTGAAAACTAAAATCTTTTCTTCCACGGTAATCTGTTGATCGCTGCTCTTACCGAGCCGCCTCCATCTTGTCCCCTCACCAATCCTGAGAAACTCATAAGCTCCAGTCTCGTTACTTCCTTCAAATTAAAAAGTCCCTTCTTCTCTCCCGACACTTGCATCGGTCCAGCCGCCATCATGTCCTCCCCCAACCTCCCCCCTTCGATTTTCTCCCTTTCCAACGCTAACCGCTTTCGCTTTTGGTGTGTAGTGAATGTCCTCCGTGCCTGGTGCTTTGCCAATGCCTTCCCCCTTGTGTACTCTCAGCTCTCCGGGTTCAGGCTTGATACACTGTCTCTGCTGGGGCCAAGGGCGAAGCAATCCACACAGTGTGAGCCTACCGACGACATCTGCTTCGCCAGCAACGCGGGCGTCCCGGTATACCGTGTCGCTGCGATATGCGGCGGCTGCGTCCACTTCAGTGTGCTCATTGTCGCTCTAGGAAGTGTTCCCATGATTGCAGGGTTGAGGAACTTCGGCCACTGGCGACAGAGCATGAGGACGGTGACTTTGCTGATAAGTCTCCACTTTGGAACGTCTATAGTTTACTTTTCCCTCAGCAGCCTCCCTCCCTCGCCAGACCCGTACTGGATCTTCCCGCTGCGCAACCTGGAGTGGCTCTTCTCTGTCCCTCTCATTGTCACAGTGCTGGGCAACTTGTGCTGTGCCGCCGAGAGCTTCGTGAACCCTGACGTGTCTAACCGCCAGGCCACCATCGCCGTCAACGGGGAAATTAGCACTGACCGCGACACCACTGCTACAGGGGCTACTGACGACGACGAAAAGCAGGCCGAAAGAGACGCTTTCCTGAGCAGCGGTAGCCTTGCTTCCGCTGACGTCAACAACCCTGTCCTTCAGTACGCCGCTGATTCTGCAGTGTACCACGCCAATGCAATCGCGATGGGGGTTTTAGGATGCTTTGGCCCTCTCACCCTCACGCCTCTTGGCAATATTTTGACGTGCTTTGCCACGATTTCGTTGATTATCGGCTGGATTCTCTTGAAAAACCTGCTGTTCGCGGTGGCAAAGCAACAGTCGACGTCGAGCGCTGATAGTTCGACGTCCTCGATGGTGTGGTTCTTGAATTTCACCCCAGTCTATTTAGGTGTATTTTGGGTTCTGTTCGGCGTGGTCCGTGTGGGCCGGTTGTTTTACGAGTTGGTTTACCTGGACAAGGGACTTTATGGGAGCGGGGCCAGCAAATTGCTGTTAGAGGGCGAAGTCCCTGACCACTGCATGGTAGAGGAGGTCCTGTTCACGATCTTCGACGCTGTGGTGAAGGCTCAGACGGCGCACTTGTTTCAGGAAGTTTCGGTGGTCAAGCTGACAATTTTCCTCGCTTTGAGCCACCAAGCCGAGTTGAAGCTTAGATCGAGCACAGATCAGTTTCTAAGGTTTGTGTTCCACGAAATAAGAGTGCCCTTTAACGCGCTAATTTTGTCACTAGAAGTCTTGAAGTCAGACAGCTTGAGCGGTGATAGTGCAAAGCAAGATCCGAACACCAAGGAGCACTTTGAGATCGCAACAACCGCCTCCCACAGCATGATGCGCATAATGAATGACGTCCTCAGTTTACAGCGCATCGCGTCGGGCAAGCTGGTTTTGTGCCAGGAGCCCGTGAATCCGGCAAGCGTAGCGAGTATAGTTTGCAAAAGTCACGTGTACGAAGCGGAGGTGAAGAAGGTGAGAGTGAAGTACGAAGCCATTGAGGGGGAGGGCTGCGGCGGAAATTTGCTGTTGATGATTGATGAAGTTCGATTCTCGCAAGTCTGTAACAACCTGATCAGCAATGCAATCAAGTTCGCCAAGAAAGATGTTCAGGTCAAAGTAGAAATGAGACCAGCGGTAGCGGGAGACATAGGGATGGATGGAGACGGGGGAGGCGGCGGCGGGGAGGGGAGGGTTTTTGTTAGAGTAATGGTGATCGACGACGGAGCTGGGATTTCGAAGGAAAACAAGGCCTTCTTGTTCAAGCAGTTTTCGCAAATAAAAGCTAGAGAACTCCAAAACTCGGGAGGTTCCGGCATGGGCTTATGGATCTGTCGCCAACTCGCCTCAATCTTTAACGGCAAAATAGGAGTTGAAAGCTTGGGGGAGGGGAAGGGGGCAACTTTTAACTTCGAGTTCGTGGCGAATAGGGCAACGAAGGAGCAGATTGAAGAATCGAAGGAGAAGAGAAGTGAAATGAGATTGGAGCTGAACAAAACCCCGTTGTCAAGTCCGGCTTTAGCTAAGAGGGTTTTAGAGGGGGAGGGAGAAGCTAGGGAAGGGTGGGAAGAAAAGGGGAAGGAGAAGTCTTTGGCGAGGGTGATAGCAGAGAAGAAAGGCCAGGAGACGAAGAAGTCGAGCTTTGAAGAATTCCACGCTCTAGTAGTCGACGACGTTAAAAGCAACAGATTGTTGGTTGGCCGGGTACTTACACGCCTAGGAATGAGTGTGGACTTAGCCGATGATGGCGATACAGCCATTGAAGCCGTCCTTAAGAAAAAACCTGACATACTCTTCATGGACAATACAATGCCCCGCATGACCGGTATAGTGGCCACGAAGAAGATTAGAGATTTGGGGTACACCTTTCCGATTATCGGAGTCACGGGGAATTCGTTGGACGAGGATTGTAACGAGTTTATGGAAGCGGGAACGACGGCAGTCTTTGTCAAGCCTGTCACGCCAAAGGTTATAAGTAAAATATGCCAAGAAAATTTGTTTCCGTAATCGATTCAACGGGTTATATTAATTTATTATGTTTCGCCGCTCTGAGGCACTCTTTGAATCCCTCGACCAATACTTTTTCGCATTTTCCGGCGCTGTTGATCACGTTCCCGTCTTCATTTACCGTAGCTGTGCTGCGACGAGGGGCGTAGCGAGGCACATGATGAGAGTTAGAGTTCATTCACAAGTTAGAAATGGGTGGGGGGCGACAGGTCGTACCAATCCCGTAGAGCACAGATCACCCTTACAGCCGGGTCTCCGCTGAATTTAGTAGATTTCATCGGGGCTGAAACAAACGGGGCGCCAGCAACGCCGAGTTGTCCTTGCCCTCCGCGTCCCCAACAATACACATTTTTTGAAGACGTCAGCACCGCAGTGTGATCCCCCCCCAACGCAACATCTACAATGCGTTCATCTCCTGCCATTAACGAGGCTATCGCAGAATTCTTCTTGAACGAGCTTTGCCAGATTTGACCGCCGCTCCACGTGTATCCTGCGGCTCCGCCCCCGGGACTGCCTAACCCTAATTGTTGCCAGCGATCACAACCTGCCATCCACAGCACACCCTCTTGAGTCAAAAGCGCCGTGTGGCCTGAGTCCTTCGTTCCTCCGGTATACACGTTTTTTACACCTTCGACACCGCTTACAGCTTGAGGAACATCCACATGCTTCAAATCCTTTCCCCTCCCTAGCTGTCCGAACCTGTTGCCCTTGGAGCCCCTCGAAAATGTCAGAGCAGTACCATCTTTATTCACTGCGGCAGCGTGACCGCTGCCGGCGCTATAACTGACTGATCTAAAATCAGTCTCTATTGGCAAGGCCTGGCCCTGTTTCATGTCCCGTTGCATGTGCGAAGTGTGGGCGACTCGGCTCTTGTTTCTGGTTATTGCAAACAAAAATTCAGCAAAAATTCAGCAACAAGAACGAGAGAGTGTGCAGATAGTTTCCTAACGACAAAGACTAAACACGTAAGAAGCTGAAAAACTAAGTTGTCGCTTGAAAGCGAGCCAGGCTTCACAGAAAATATCTTTTCTCCTTGGCTTTGTCCTGGGATGCTTCCTGAAAATCGAGAGGTAGTTTGTCTGAGCCGTCAGCCAATAAGTATACGTGCTACGCTACGTACTACTACCGGTTCTTACAGCATCCCAAAATATCCCTAGGCATCACCTTGCAAAATGCAAGAAATGCAAGAGTTTCCCCAGTCCTATCTTTTCTCTCACCCTCCCCTGCAGTTCCCACCACAGAGTGCACAGCAACAGCTTAACCAGCGCAGCGGGCAAATAAAAAGGTTATCAATCATCCATGCAGCTCATGACCCGCTCCGGCGAACCCAACGAAATCGATCTTGAAAGCGTTCCTGTGAACCTTCCGGATGGTTCTCAAAGGAACAGGTAGGTAAAGGAAATTGTGGTAACTAGCTACCTTTCCGCTCACCAACAAATCCCTCACCCCTTCAATACCCCCAAACCCCTCAGCATTGACCAAGCAATAGCTGACATGTTTGTCTCCAACGTAAACGTCGAAATGCTCGAGGGTTGGGAAAAATTCAGGTTCAAAGTGAAAGACCTCGTGACTTGGTGGTTCCTGGCCGCCTGCTTCTGCTTTGGGGTGAGCGTATACGCCAACATAACGGAGGACAACGAAGGTTCAGTCTTTGATGAAAAGTGAGTCCAACTTCACCCGTAAGCTGCACTTACCAAACAAACTAACAGTGAATACCCCCAACAGCATAAAATGGCCATACTACATTTCCCACTTCATCCTCGGACTCTCCTTCTACCTCCTGATCGCAATCTGTTACAACGTCTGCGTAAAATTCTTCGACCTTGATGGCCAGTGGGTGGCCGCCCTCTCAGGTGAGTTCGAAGTTCCTCTGTCTGGAGATCGTCGCCCCTACGAGACAGGCACTTTCTAACCCTCATTTCTCCCAGGCTCTATACTGTGGTACCTCAGCCGTGAGGTCCGCGACAATGAGAAGCTCGGAGGCTGGGACTGGCAAGGCCTCTACGCCCCGACCCTCGGCCTCGTCTACGTCTTTATAATCCTCCAATCAATAGCCCTCTGGTGGAAGTACAAAATTACTAGGGAGACGAAGTACGTGAGCAGATACGCTGTCTGCTTTTTGGTGTCGTTATTTATTGGGAACACGGTCGTTAGTATCTACGCGAGCAAGTATTTCCCGGATAACATACTAGAAGGGGGCGATGGCCACTGAGAACTGTCTTAAAGGTGTATATATAGTAAAGTGAAGTGTGGGAAAGAGAAGAAAAGTACATAAAAGATCAAAATTTGGGAAAACAAAAATCTATTAATCATAGAACAGGCCCCTATCATCCTTGAACTTGACCTTCACCCCACACCAGCAACCAACTTCATTCTCCAACTCTCTAACAATCTCATCATCGTTATCGTTAACATTATTATCATCGTTATCATCGTTATCATCGCTATTATTGCTAATATCAAAGCAGAACCTAAAAATTCCTCCCCCCAAAACAACCTCCCTATCAAAAACCTCAAAATCATCACCGACATCAATTAAATACCCTCCTCCCAACCTCTCAACCCTCGTGATAGTTATGTTTGTCGACTGCGATTTTGTAACTGATTCACTGAACGTTTCAACTTCACTACAATATCTGTTATATAAAACGTCTCCACCTTCAATTCCATCTCCTTCGAACCTCGTTATAAAACTGGCTTCTCTCGTCCTCTCATCGTCTAGAGGTACGGTATAATCCAATGAATATTCTAAACAAGTTATCCAACTAGGTAACATCCTATTGAGTTTAAACCTCACGTCTTTAACGTCATCAGAAACAGGCGAAGATAGCGCTAACGTTAAGTTCCTCTGTTTTTTTAAATGATTCAAAGGGGTTAAAGTTATACCTTCCAAACGGTTTAAATTCGTTAAATGAGATTCTAGACTTGATATTATGGAAGGGAGAGGGAGGAAGGTTGTCGGGGAGGTCTTGGAGTGGGAGCGGAAACGACGGGAGTGAGGGCGGAGGGGGGGGAGGTGCGAGGGGAGAGAGGGATCGTAGGATATTGTTATTGTGCAGGTGGGGTTTGGGGTTAGGGCAGCAGCAGTGTAGTAGTATAGCGTAGAGTATATCATTAAGAAGTGGAGGAAGTGGTAAGATAGCGTCAAGTGGAGGAGGAAATTCATCACACAATTGCGATCTCTGCGACGAGCAGCGAAAGCATAAACGATGTGATTGGGTCAGATATGTCAAAGTGTAGCTGCGAGGTCGCTACTGAGGACACGATGCCGTCATTATTGTCCATCATTATTGTCCATCATTATTGTCGTAGCGAGCGTGCTTGCTCCATGAACGAATTACGACGTATGCAGATACAACATACAACATACAACATACTACAACCTGTTCCTTATTCCTACGACCTGCGTCCCTCCTTATTAATGAACTGTTAGACTTCTTGAGGGTAAGGTCGACTTACCTTGGCGGGTGTTGTAGCGATGTATGTATAATGTTTAAATTTGACTACTAACGCTACTTCTAGCCGATAATATTAGATAACGATCGGTATTATTGATTGAAGGAGCCGTGATAGAAGTTGTAGGATTTCTTAGTGCACGTATAAGTCAGGAATTGCAGAACTATGCAGAAATTGTGGTCTATAAAATTGCTCATTAATGCTCATTTAATTGCTCATCAACGTTACTTACTATCATAGAGATACTTCCTGAGCTTTCCCTTCCCTTCCTACAGCAGCATCACTTATAATCAGCACTCATAAGGCACTTTTTAGAGCACTTTAGAGCACTTAAAGACGCCCTCTGCACAATGTCCGCCTTTGATCCAAACATAATGGGCATAGATGACACTTTCACTAGTAGTAATTCATCTAGTAGTACTAGCACTAGCAGTGCTTCATCTCGCAACCCTAACTATACAACTAACAGACACTCCACAACCGCCTTAACCTCCTCCCTCGACGCCTACCGTTCCAAATCCTCCCTCCAAACCTACAATTACCCTCTCCATGACCCTTATCTCCCTTTATTCCGTACCCCCTGTTCCTCAACAGGTTTAACCGACACCCGTTCCTCCAACCCTCTAACCCGTCGAGGGTACTACGTTCGTCAAAAGTGCGTCGATATAACCGTAGATAAATTCATTAAGGGAGGAGGTACACAAATCGTTGAATTAGGTTCAGGTTGGAGTACGTTATATCTACGTATGTTTGAGTCATTCGAGGATGATTTTACGTGGGTTGAAGTCGATTATCCTAGTTTACTTGATTCTAAGATTGAGTGTTTGTCCCAGGTCAAGGATTTGACTGGGAGCTTGAAGTTTTTGAAGAGGGACATTACAGGAGATGCTTTCGTGGACGATTTGAAGAAGGTGAGCGATTTTACTTTTATTAATACTATGAAGAACGAACGTCTGCTGTATGTATTTTTTGGCTGACAGAACCTCCCCTGTACCCTCGTCCCAGTTAATCGATCCCTCGGTCCGTACTCTATTCATCCTCGAGGCTGTAGGCATGTACATCCCCTCCTCCTCCTTCTCCGACCTCCTACGGAATTTAACGGGAGAGTTTAAAAAGTGTGAGGTTGCGATTTATGATGTTGTACTGCAGGGAAGGTTTGGATTGATGATGAAGGAGAATCTTGTTAAAGCAGGTGAGAGATATTCGATTCTATTTGAATGGCCCTCGGCGGAGGTGAAAGGTCTTATGACCATTCTCGTCGGTTGAGCTCACGTTCGCTGACCAGTTATAAGTTCCATCGTTCGACGAGAAAGCGTTCGCCTTAGCGTTGACTTTTGTTTTAACACACGAATATCTACTCTGCAGGCGTTCATCCTTTAGGTTTATCTAAGACGTCTTTAAACGCGTGGAGTGAATTCTTCAGCGCTTCTAATTTAAAGAAATCGGAAGTTATGACTATGCTCCAAGCTTACAAAGGCGGGATCATGAGCCGAGAGGAGAGGATGAAATGTGACGGAGTGGAATTTTTAGATGAGGTTGAAGAATGGGAGATGATCATGAACTGTTATTGTTTTTGTACGGGGAGGAATTATGATTGCGATTGAACGACGGCTATGGCTTGGTTTTTTAATTCAAAATTTGTTTTTCGTTTTCGTCATGAGGACGACGACATTACTTGCACTGCCTCGACGTATTTTTCTGGCATGGTAAGGTCGTATCTATTGCCCTTAATTTCAATTGCATTGACTTGGCTGACTTGGCTGACTTGTTTGTTAAGGGTTACGAGAGCATCTGTCAAATTAAACGTGCCGTTTTCCGAACGGACATTGCTGTCAAGGTGCGCTTTAATAGTCGGGAAGACGTGAGGTTTGAGGGCGTAGAGGCCGAAGAAGGAGAGGAAGGTATCGGGGGAGAGGTTCGGGGTTCGGAGATTTTCGGAGGCGAAGGCTGACGAAGGTTTTTCTTTCATCATTGTCACTTTCATGGGCTTGAGATTAGGGGGTTCGAGGTAGGTAGAGCATCTTGCGACGCCGTACTTCGAGACGCAGTCTGAGCTGACTCGCCTGACGGCGATGGTGTCAACTCCGCCAGCGTCATCGAAAGCGTTCAGGAGCTGCTCGAAGCAGTTGCGCTTTTTCTCGCAAGTGCTCTTCATAAGGTGGTGCGCGATGACGAGGAGGAACGGCTCGTCGTTGCAGAACTCCTTCGCGCAGAGGACGGCGTGGCCCATACCCTCCTGCTTATCCTGCACGATTATCTTCACCTTCAGGCCGAGCATCTTCAGGCGCTTCGCAAACGCCTTTTGGGAGGGGCCGAGCTTTGAGAAGTTCTGGGCGGATAGTTTGTTGTGGAAGAGGGCCCTGATTGCGGCTACGTCCCCGGGCTGGCACACAATTGCGATCTCTGCGACGCAGCAGCAGCGACGAGCGTGAAGATAGTTTGGGTTAGATAATGCATCTGCTGAGGACACGACGCCCTCATTGTCGTTGCTCTCACCTTCCACGCCGGCCTCGTCCAGCTCCTCAACGTGGAGCAAAAGGGCGGGCTTCGTCACGCCCTCGCTGACGATCGGAAAGAAAACAATGGAGATGGCGGCCGTCGCAGGGTAGTGGTTGTTGCCGAACCCTGCGGCGAGGATTACGGCTTTCCTAATCTTCCCCGTGGGTTCGAGGGTCAAGGGGAGGGACGTCATCGAAGGGAAGTCCCTCGAAATGACTGAGGCGACCGAATCGCGATCTTTCTCCGATTTGCACAGGAACTGCGACGAGCGAAGTGAGTCGCAGTAGAAGGGGCGTTGGTGACGACGTTAGAAATGGCGAAGAAATTGGCAGCACTACGCTCCTCGCACACTCTCACCTGGACCGTCCCATCGCCCTGAGACCCGACGCCCTTCCCCCCAAAGATGAGGGGTTGCAGCGGCGGGTGGTTCAAAACCTTGTTGGCAAGATTCATCGTGAGCTGCGCCGGGCACAGTGGTTGCGCTTTGCTTTGAAATTCCCTCTGCGCTTCAACCATCAGCAAGCCGAGCTGTGCAGCATCGCCAACACGAAGAGCCTCAATAGCACGCTCGCATATCCCCAAATTAAACGCCCCGAACAAGTGGTGGGCCGCCCGCTGCGTGTCGTCCTGTGGGAAGGGAAATGCCGACTGAAGACCCTGGAGGATCTGAGTGGTGGACTTCCCCGGGAATGCCAAGTCCACCAACAGGTAGTGCAGCGGCTTGCCGACCGATATTTCCTTCACGTCAAGGTCGTCGGCGTCGTAAGTCAGGACAGTCGGCCTCTGCCCGAAAGCGCAGGCCTGATCCATTCTTCCGCACCTCGAGGGCGTCAAATTCTCTCCGCTGTAGGCGTACTCCATCTCAAACCTCGTGGTGCCCTTCAGCTCAAAGACGCGGTTGAACGCTCTAGCCATCAGCACACACACGGCCGCGGAAGAGCTCAGCCCCTTGGCCACAGGGAGAGTAGATTTGTAGTTGTCAACCTCCAACCCCGAGACCTTATAGTCAGTCAAAATCTTGCAAGCAACGCCAGCAGCGTAAGAGAAGAAGCCACCCTTCACCGCGATGGCCTTCAGCGAAGCGCTCTCCATTTCAGCCTCCAGGGTGAGCCGGTGGTCACCGGTCTTGGTGATGGTGTAGCTCCTGTCACTCTCATCGTTGAAGCAGAAATCGTCAGGGTTCAAGTTGCTAGGCAAGAAGGAGTGCACTATGAGTTTGGAGGAATGCTGCGACGAGCGAAGCGAGTCGCAATAGAAGGGGCGTTCGTGTTGTTAATAACAGCGTATAATTTGGCAGCAGCGACTTTACGCACGGAAGTATCGACCATGCACGCCAATATCAAATACAACCGCCTCTTCAACTCGTCGCTTCGCTCCTCGCACACTCTCACCTTTCGCACTCTGGCAAACAGGCCTTGGTTCGTACCCGACACTATCGTCGAACCCACCGCAATGGAGCTATTAAAACGACGAAACGCCCCGGACCAGTCAGTGTGCTCTCCAAACAGGCATATCCTCCCAGGAACGAACAGGCTCAGGTAAGGGTCGGAGTAGCCCCCGAACTCGCCGCTGAACTCCTCCTCCATAATTTTTTTGGTTTTCTGCTTGGGTTCTAGCTTGGGCTTGGGGCTTGGGCTTAGCCTGGTAGCACTGAGAGGGGGAAAGAGGGATGCAAGAACTTGAGCCTGCGCGGGCTGGATTATCAATTGAAGAAAACTGTAAGGTGAATTTGGGAGTGAAAGGAGATTTCGAGTGGTTAAGTTTGGAACGTCCGGCACCGCAAAAAATTATAGTATTACGCGCTCAAAACCCAACGGGGCAACCCTCACGCATCTACCCCCATGCCTTCCGTCCCAAAACCTCCCGCTCCCAATCCAATCCCCCGCCAATTTTGTGTACAGTGATCCCCAACCATGGAAAACCTAGCCAATCCTCAGGACATTCACTTTTTGGTTAGTTTCCATCCCCCCCGCGTACCGATCCTCATTTCCAACACACGAGGGCTTCCCAACATCTTCCACGGACCTCCACGTGTGAACGAGAACATCCGAAAATGCGCGGTCATTCCACAAGGCCCCTCCGCGGCCCATCCGTTGGCCCCGCCCCAGCCCATCGCGTATTGCTGAATTGTGCGTCTCCTCGATAAATTGACAGAACATGGTTGTAGAACCAGGCGTTTAATCACACACTACGACCGGTATTGTATCGACCATCTTCGTAATGCGTCGTGCAGTAAACTGTCATGCTATTTTGGCTCGTGAGCTAGTCCTCTTATCAGTCCTCTTATCTCCTTTCATTGTGTCTCCCCTCTATTCGCGATGAGGCTACCGTCAATAATTAAGGGCCCATATATTGTCAATTGTCCTAGAAGTTCGTAAACGAAGCGCCAAAACTAGCGTACAAGGCGATACATGTTTTGCTCAACTCCGCCCGCATACGACCGAAGTCTAACCCGCACTCCTCCCACCTTCCCACCTTCTCCCCCTCCACACAGCCTAATAAATAAATAAATATGTCTGCCGCACCCATCAAGTCCGTCCAGGTCTTCGGACGCAAGAAGACCGCCACCGCCGTTGCCTACTGCAAGCAGGGCCGCGGCCTCATCAAGGTCAACGGATGCCCCATCGAGCTCCTCGAGCCCGAGATCCTTAGGTTGAAGACTTTCGAGCCCGTCCTTCTCCTCGGCCAGGAGAGGTTCTCCAACCTCGACATCCGCATCCGCGTCAAGGGAGGAGGATACACCGCCCAGATCTACGCCATCCGCCAGGCCATCGCCAAGGCCATCGTCTCCTACTACCAGAAGTACGTCGACGAGGCCTCCAAGAAGGAGATCAAGGAGATCCTCATGGAATACGACCGAACCCTTTTGGTCGCCGACCCCAGGAGGTGCGAGCCCAAGAAGTTCGGAGGACGCTCCGCCCGTGCTCGCTTCCAGAAGTCCTACCGTTAAAGAAAGAAGTAATTAAAATGTATTGAAAAAAAACCGTCCTTCTATTGTATTGTTTTGTTTTTGATTTGATTTTGATATGTTTGGTGTTTCGTTTCAGTTTCTTGTTGTTGTTCTTCATCATTCATCATTGTATGCATCGTTACTCATCTTTCTCTTCCTCTCCCCCCTTTCTCGTCCCGAGCAAACCGGTCCACGCCCCCAATATTATGAAAGCAACGGCCCACTTGGCGCTCCTCTCGAATTTTTCGCTTCTCTCCTTTTGCCTCGTTTTCTTCTTCTCCTTCATTTTCTTCAAGTTCTCTTGGGCACAGCGGCGTGCCTTCCCTTCGTTCTTCGGATATGCATTTTTCCCGTAGCTCTTTAACTTCTTGGTCGTGGATGCTATTGCCAAATCCAAACCGTCAGAGTAGCGCCCGACCTCATTACGACAAAGATTCCAAATCTCATAGCGCAAGACCTCTATGAAATCATCACTCAACAGAGACCTCAAATTTTCCCCAACTACGATCTGAACGCACTCAGATAGACGAAAGTAAACGACCAGCACGCCGTCCCGAGGCGCCGCCCCTTCCTTCGTCTTCGACTTGTCCCAGTCGGCTATCCAGAGAGAGTAGACATCCTTGACAAATTTCTCATTTGCGTTTTCAACTGGCAGGGCGAAGTTGCTGAACTCGCCCGCGTCAAAAGGGAGCTGTTCGCTGTTCGCGCAAACCTCGCCCCAGTAATCCTCGACGACTGTTATCGACATCCAAGCCCCGGTCTTCTTGTTAAGGATGGTCTGCGACGAGCGAAGCGAGTAGCAAAGGAGGAGGCGCGTTCGCGTTCGCGTTCGCGTTCGCGTTCGCGTTTGTAGCGTTAGAATTCGTGGCGAAGTTGGCAGCTACTTGCGTACGGCCTCTCACCACCTTGTCGTCAAGCCTGTCCTTATCGTATTGAGACAGCTTGGACTGGGCGGGGGAAGAAGAGATCCAAGAACCTGGACCGAGGCGCTTGGGGTGAATAAGATCCTCAGGGTACCGCGGAAAATCAGGCACCGTCCGCTTGGAGCAGGAGGGGGAGTAGGTAAAGGAACGACATGACGGAGAAACAGTTTTCATCCTGAAAGGAGCACTTTTGGACAGGGACGCGGAGCGCAGCGCTGCCCGGGGCAACATATGCGCAGAATGTATTGGAGGAGGGCGGTGGGCAGGCTGACGGGAATGTATGGCTATAGCAAAGTGAAGGAATTGGGCCTGGATCTAGCAGCAAGAGTAGGAGAAGAAGGACAAAAGTATAGCGTCAAACATTCAGAGCCGCTTCAAACATTCAAAGTACACACAAGAAACAAATCTTAAGCTCGCACTTAGGGTTACTGGGCTAGATCCAGTATTGCCCCCTTCGGATCACGAGCTTAGCTTAGTTTTTTAGCATTCCTACATACAGTCGGTGCTGCAGTTCGGCACACCAACTGCACCTCCCTCCAAACCAACCCAACCCTCTCGGCGATGTCTTCTGAAATTGGTAGCGGGGGGAGGTACATCCCCGCCTCCCAGGGATGTGAATTATTTTAGGTTGTTCGTTTTGGTTTATTTGAGGAATAAAAGGGGGGATGTTGAGAGGGAGGATTGTTGGGAAGGGTTTTGGAAGACGGTCAACGGGTTAGATAAGATGGACGTTGAGAAGCTTTGCGAAATTGGAGAGAAGTGGGAGGGGGATGGGACGGAGTATTTGAAGGTTTACTTAATCGGGGAGGTTATGAAGACGGCGGAGGAGAAGGTCGTCAAGGGGGGGAGGAGGGAGGAGATCAGGAATAGGGAAAAATTGGAGAAGGTCAAGGAGAGAATTAGGAAAACCGTTGAGTCGCAGTACTCGTTCGATGGGGTTTCGGACTTGCTCAAGATCATGGCGGTGAAGAAGAGCAGCTAAAGAAAGTAAAATATAATTCGCTATTACTCAAAATGATTCTTTATTATTTGTTAAGTTAACCGTGGGTAAATTTTTTTAAAATTAATGCAGCAGGTTCGATGCGACGCGTTAATGTGTTCTATTGCTCTTGAATCACATCACCTTCGATCATCTGAAACACTGCTGCTTTTGTTTGCTATTTATTTTGAGAAGTCAGCCCGTCAGAAATCAGTACATTCCATCGAAGCATGAAGGCAGGATGAATTTCTCCTCCAAATCATTGTCTTCTTCCAATGATTTGAAATCCTCAATCTTCACGTCCGCCCTAATCCAGCCATGCTCCTCGACCGTGTCCCTGACGTAGTTCCCGGCTGCATTAACCTCTACTCGAACCGTCATCCACCCGCCATCTGCGGAACCAGCCCAAGCCTCCTCCTCCTCACCGTCAGGGGACCAGTCAACGACATCCATCTCCTTCCTGTCGCTCTCCTCACCCCTGAAGGTCCAGACCTTCTCACCCTTTTCCTTAGTGTCCCTTATGCCGAAAGGCATGGTACACGTGTCGCATATACGCCTGTCGACTCCTCCTTCGCCGATTTTCGTCACGAAACAGTTGAGACCTTGCAAATCATAATCGAAGATTAAACCGAGGTTGCAGTCCTGCTGGACTGTGTGGAAGTTTCCGAAGGTTGTGCGGGATATTTGGGAGGGGGGGGACGGGCAGGAGGCAGTGGTGTTGGTGAAGACGTTGCCGGCGTTGTAGCCGGGGTTGGTGAAGCTTGTTATGAGGGTTGCAGACCAGGCGGAGGGGAAAGAGGGGGGGGATGTGGCGGTTGTAGTGAAGGAGGAGGAGGAGGAGGAGGAAGATACACTGTTCTCGGACTTTAGAATTGCATCAGTGGCAGGGACGCAGTCCGAAGGAGCGTCGAATTCGTTATCGTCAAAAGTGGTGGTGGTGTTTTCAAGGGTTGTTTCAACAGTGAACCAATCGTCACTCTCGACGCGAATACTGACAACCTCGTCGTCTTCAGTGATGTTGACGAACACGAGTCTCGTCCCGGCGCCACGCGGCACAGAGCCAGCGTGCTGAGTTATTGTTGAGTTATCGGAGGCGGTAAAAGACGTTTTAGCACCCCACACGATTTCCATATCTTCGCCGAACGTCCACACTCCGGAGGTGTCTCTCACGCTGAACGGAGCGCCGCATATACCGTCGCACTCTTCGCCCTCCTCGATCTTGGTGTACGCGCAGGTGTCCCCTCTGCTGCTCGGTTCGATTATGTAGCGTGTTGAGATGGAGCAATCAGAAATGACCGTGTATCCGTCTGGATAGACACTCTTGAGCTTCTGCGATTCAGGGCCATTTGAGCAGTCAGCCGTGAAGGCGATGTCGAGGATCCCAGCAAAGAATCCGGGAGAAGTATACCCTGAGGTTGCCAGAGCCTGAAATTTTGTAGGGAGCGGAGGTGGAGGGTTGGTCGAGATATACTCTGAGGTGCTTAGGGCTTGGAATTTTGTAGGGAGCGGAGGTGGAGGGATGGTCGGTGGGCTTTGACTCTTGGCCTGGATGGGTTTGGGGATTGCCGCGGTGAGGAATAGGAGGGACAAGGAAAGAAAATACATTGAATACCCTTGGTGAAAAGGATGCGTATTCGTTCTCGCAAATAGACACTAGTATGAACCAGGAGTCTGTTTTCGATCTGAAATTTTTAGGATTTTATTCACTTACTGATAATTTACATTATTCAACGCAAACTGTAGGTTTATAGTACCGAAGCTATAGTTGTGTCAAAAGTTGTGCCTCGTGTGTTACTGCAAGCGTGGATCGTCTTTGGGGAGAAAATTTTGTGGGCAATTACCCCTCCTGTTAGGGTTAGGGTTAGGGTTAGGGTTAGGGTTAGGGTTAGGGTTAGGGTTAGGGTTAGGGTTAGGG
>BRXX01000450.1:0-52091 GCA_030267905.1 Triparma verrucosa
AACCCTAACCCTAACCCTAACCCTAACCCTAACCCTAACCCTAACCCTAACCCTAACCCTAACCCCAAACCATAATAGAAGATGTTTTGAATGTTTTAAGGGATCTGATTGATTATTCCCTTTATTTCTCTGAAAACCTTCACTCATCCCCTCTCACCAAAGCGCCCAGACCTAAAATAAAATCCAATGCCCCTTTTCAAAGACTTAAAAGGAGTTAATTTTTTTTAAAGCCCTTTTCCGCTCTATTACAAACCTTCTTCGCAAACCCTAACAATGTAGATCTGATCTTTAATCATCTAATGCCCGGGTCCCGTATAGCGCTCCGGATACTTTGCCACGTGCTCCAAAAGTTTCGCCTCCTGTCTCTCCAGTTCTGGGGTCTTCTCCTTGTAAACGTCGTCGAACATTGTTGCCAGCGCCGGCGGTCCCTTCTTCTCCGCCGACTCCAGGGCTTGGAGGACCTGCGACACGTAAAAATTGTTAGTAAAGGTTTGGTTTTCACACATAGACACTCACACACACACACACAGGCAAAACTCACGTTAATTTTCTCCTCGTCGCGGATCGTCTGCACCCTCTCCTCGTCGAGCCACCCCTTGGCCTCGCAAAACCTCCTAAACCTATCGATCGGGTTGTCCTCGTTGTCCCATTTCTTGATCTCCTCCGTCGACCTGTACCTGGTCGAGTCGTCGCTCGTGGAGTGGTGGCCCACCCGGTAGCTCATAGTCTCGATAAGCACGGGCCTGTTCTCGCTCAAGGCGAGTTCCTTCGCCCTGGCCGTCGCGGCGTTGACTGCGAAGAGGTCGTTGCCGTCCACTCTGATGCTCGCCATGCCGTACCCCTTGGCCCTAGACGCGATCCCGTCTCCCCTGTACTGGTCGGCGACGGGCGTGGAGATGGCGAAGCCGTTGTTCCTGCAGAAGAAGATGATCGGAGCGTCCATGGTCGCGGCGATGTTCATGGCGGCGTGGAAGTCACCTTCGCTCGCGGCGCCGTCTCCAAAGTAGCACACCGTGACGCCTGCTGCGCGGTTGGATCCGTTTCTGAGAATTGAGTAGTTGTAATCAATAAGCGTTTGCATTAGTATAAGCACTAGTGTTAGCTCTTGCAGTTCGCAAAATTGAAACCCCCACGCGTCTAATACAATTACTCTCCTGCTCTCACCTTACAGCCTCCATCTTCATGGCGTATGCCGCCCCGGCCGCCTGCGGCAACTGTGTCGTCAACGGACTGCTGATGGTGTGAAAGTTGAGCGCCCTGCTCCCGTAGTGAACCGGCATCTGCCGCCCCTTCCCTAGGTCCCCCGAGTTCGAGAAGCACTGGTCAGCGAACTGGGACATGGTGAAGCCGCGCCACATGAGGACGCCGGTCTCGCGGTACTGGGCGAAGATTACGTCCTTGTTGTCGAGGGCGGAGGCGGAACCGATGTGAACAGCTTCCTCTCCCTGTTTTTTGAGAGCGCAGAGAGTATTTTTAGTGGGGTTTTGTTGTGAGTCACCTATCCATCTCCCTCCCTCCCTCCCTCTCTTCCTCTCTTTCTCTCTCACCTGACTACTCATATAAAAGCTAATCCTCCCCTGTCTCTGAGCGTTCAAAAAGATGTTGTCCATGACGTTGAGCCTCGACATGGTGCGGAACATCTTGACGGCGTGCTCCTCGTTTAATTCTGGGTCGATGTACTGGGGGCCCTTGGCGTCGTCGCGGATTACGCCGTTCTCATCCATCACACGGAACACGGGGTACTAGCAGGTGATGGAGGATGAAGTTTGTCGAGTTAGCGAAGGTTAATCAATTGGGTTCCCTTCAATTGGGTTCCATTCTCGCCGTCAACATTGCTCAACCACGCTTGCTCTGGCTCACCTTTCCTGTAGGAATATCGTCAGCTTCAAAGATAGTACAATCTGTCGTAAGAGGCAATGGAACATCACCAGCATATATTCTCGAATCACTGTCAATATCAACGGTAGAAATGTCATGAAGAGTGCTAGAGGAGAAATGCCTGTTCGACGGGCCCCGCAGCGATGTCAAGGCTTTAGAACATAATTCTGACTGGAGACGGCCTTTCCCATTAAATGCACTGCACTGTGATGAGATAGATGACGACAAGCGCCTCGAGGACAGCCGCAAGGCCAAAGGAGCGGATCGTATCATAGAAAAATAGAACCCGAAACAAATGAAGTCCATTTTGATGGCTTGTCCAAGCTTGGAAATCTGCTGGAATCACAGTAGAATCGCTCATTGAGCGCTCATTGAGACGTTACGCCACTGCTGCACCTACGCACTCTTCAAAAATCGAATACACGCTTCCCATCTGAGCTGCATACCTTCCAAACGCGTAATAAAATCAATTAAAGGTCCTCCCTAGCCAAATCAGCCCCTCAGCCGCACACACACACAATGCCGCCCCCTAGCAATACCCCAGACGTCGACCACTACGCCGTTCTCGGCGTCGATCCCCTCTCCGCCCTCCCTGTCGTCTCGAAGTCTTACAAGAAGCTCGCTTTAAAGTACCACCCCGACAAGACAGCGAAGCTAAAGGAGGCGGAGCAGAAGGTAGCCACGGACAGGTTCATTCAGATTAAGGAGTCGTGGGCTGTCCTGTCAGACGAGAGGGCGAAGGCTGACTACGACGAGAAGCTCAGGGGCAAGTTGGCACGTGCCGAGTCGGAGAGGAAGAGGTGAGGCGAAGAGCTGAGCTGAGGAGTGAAGCTGGGAATGCGTCAAAATTTACACTAACTCTAATTTCATTTCATCGCCGCCACAAAACAAAATAGGTTCGGGGACCAGGACACGGATAGGGCTAGGATGAAGAAGGAGTTGGAGAGGAGGGAGATGGAGAGCCAGGTGAGAAAGAAACTCGCGCTGTCCCACAACCCTTCCCCTCCCCACTCCAAACTTCCATCTAACTCAATTTTTTACTCGTTCTGTCGTTCCCTTCACAGAACCAAAAACACCAGACCAGCAAGACCGGCTGGATGGGCGCCAAGAAATCTGCGGAGGCCATGCAAAATGAGGCCGAGCAAATGAAGGAGGTGAGAGGACCCATCAATACCCGCAGTCACCGGCCCAATTATATTCTTCGTTTTCATTCTAACTCCGTCGGCTTCGCTTCTCCCCTTCTCTCCTTCTCTCAGTCTTACGCAACCCTCCAGAAGATTAAACAGACGAAGGCCCAAGAGAAGCGCGAGAAAGATCGCAGGACCGTCAAGGTCAAGTGGAAGAAGAGCAAGGTCAGCCACAGCGAGGACACCCTGATATCCCTCCTTCGGCCTTACGGCGACGTTGAGTCGGTGGAGATGTCGGACAAAGGGAACGCTGCCAGTGTGACGTTCAGCAGCGACAGGGTCGATTTGGAAAAGGCCGTGGCTGACTATGAGAAGGACGAATTGGTGCGGTTGAGCTATGTGGGGGATAGAAAGAAGGTGCGTCGAGTTGATCTCCTTTTCAGCAAATATCATATTCGATTCTAACTCGTCGCTTCACTCCTCGCAGACAAAAAACGCGGAAGCCGAGCAGCCCTCCGGCAATAACGATAACAATAATAATAATAATAATAATGGTAGTAGTAATAGCAACAGGAAGATCGACAGAAGCAGGGAAACAGTGGAGCAGATGAAAATCCGGCAGGCCCGGGAGCGCCTTCGGCTTATCAAGAAGATGGAGGCGGAGGAAGAAGGTCGAGAGTACGTCCCCAGCAGCGACGACGAAGAGGAGGGTGCCGAGGCGGAGGAAGGGGAGGCAGAAGGTGACGGCGAAAATACTGAATCGAATAAAAACAAGAAACGGAAGGGCCTCAAATTCCCGACGCCGTTCACGAGAGCGACCGCGAAGCAGAAGACTCTCAGCAACGCCGAGATGCTCCTGTCCCGAGAGGAGGCGGTCTTCCTTAAGCTCCAAGCATGAAATAAAAAAACATATTCGTTAATGTTAATCTTTTTTAATCTTCCTCCAGTTTAACCTCCTCCCCTCCCTCCCTCTTTGTCTTTTTCTTCCCCCCCCCCCCCTCCGCAATCTGCTTCATAACATCCGCCAAACTCCTGAATCTCTGCCCCTCCCCATTCTCATAATAATTATGCACGCTCCCAAACCCTTTCCCTTCAACCTTCAAAACCGTCTTCTTCCACCACCCCCTCTCCACCTCTACCCTCTTGAGGGTAATCCTCTTGACGTCTCCTTTATCGTTGACCTCGCCGTCTCCTGCTAAAAGGGCGCAGCGGCGGGCGTCGAAATCGAGGGCCTCCTGGGAGGTTAAGACGGCATTCGGGAGTGAAAGAGTCTCGTGGGGAGACGTAGCGTAACGAGAGGTGGAGGAGGAACGGCTGGATTTGGACTTTTTTGAGGTTGTTTTAGGTTCCTTATCCTAGAAAAAACGGGGGGGGAAGGAAATGAACGTTAGAGCCTTGCATTCATGTTATGTTGTTATACGTCGTAGCTTCCTTCCCCTCACCTTCTTCCCTTTCGTCTCCTTAACCTTCACATCCTTACTAATAACCTCCACTCCTCCCCCCTTCCTCGGCCTATGCATGAGCCCATGCGTCGTCTCCAGATCATTGTAGACTTTGTTAAGCCACTCCTTTTCGATAACAGGGTCAGGATCGTCGTGAGATGGGTACGCGAACGCGAGGGGGAGCCGGGATAGCTGAGGAGGGCAGAAGGGAGAACAACAAATAACCACATGTCAGTAAATTTTCTAGTAAGTGAGGAAGACACTTTGAACACCCAAGCCACAAACACCTTTCTCACCTGGTTCGTGAAGTAACCTATAAGCTTGTTGGCGTCGCTCGATAGGAGGTTGCTCGATCCCGTCCTCCTGCCTGTGCTGCTTGTGGTGCTGTGCACGCCTGCGCTGCGGGCGCTCCCGGAGCTGGTTTCGCGCTTGGGCTTCTTGGGAGGGCGGGATGCACTGGGGGTGCTGCTGTCCTTTGGGATGTCCTTTGGGATGTCCTTTGGAATGTCCTTTGAGCCTCGGGAGGGGGGGGAGGGGGATACCTTTACGGAGGAGGGGGAGTCGGGGGTTGATTTGCTGGTGCTGGAGGTTAGGGTTTCTACGAGACGGCGTTTGGAGGAGGAGGAGGAGACAGGAGCACGGTTGGGAGTGCTCCTGTTCGGAGTCTTGGTGGACGAGTTTGAGGACGAATTGGAGGACGAGTTGGAGGACGAGTTGGAGAGGTTCGATTTTTTAGATGATGGACTGCGCGGCAGACTGTGCGGCATTCTCTCCCCTGACTTGTACACCTTGGTGGGGGGATTGGCTGGGGGACTGTTGCAATTATCGTTGTTATTATGTGAACTTGATATTGTGAGTGTACTGCTGTAAGGGTTACAGTAAGTCAGTCGTGAAAAGGGGACCTGAAAAGGTTGTCCTCTGCCGTCTCTGCCGCCAAAAGTCGCCGATTCAGCTCTTGTTGCCTATTAAAGTTGCTACCGTCTATCTACAGCGAGGACAGTTGTTGTGGCTACAAAATTGCCGTTGTTGTTGTGATGGGCTTTAAATATCAAAAAAATGTATGCTACAACGTCGCTAAAATAGATTACAGTTGAGACCCACATCTGTGCCAAAAGGCTGAAAACAGAAATCTCTAAAATACTCGCGCTTTGAAAGTAACGCGCGAGTATATTACTGTACTAAACGCCAAATCAACAAGACGCACACTGATTAAAGGACAGTTTGTGGCGTATTTCGCGTTAATTTGGCTGCATTGTCGGTCATACTGGCATCTGATCTCGGGCTGACACCTACCTCACCTCAATTGTCCCTTCCTCTCTCTCCTCTGTCTCCTCTCTCTCTCATATAATGCTGTCCTCTGAGAGTAGTAGTGGTAGTAGAGCATCCATTTCTAGCGCTTCTAGCATGATATTCCCCTTAATCCTGTACTTAGCTTGTATAACACTTCCAACAATAACAACTCATATCTTAAGCAGTGTCAATGAGAGAATAGTAACCCTAACGGAGTCTCGATTCACTACTACTACTGCCACTACTTCCTTCCTTTCAACATCATGTCATGTCATGTGTCAGTATCTAGGATACACATCCTATTCCTCCTCAGATTCCCTCCTCTTTCCTGGCTCCTGCATAACTGACCCTGATCAAGCTCTCTCAACGCCTAATCCTCCCCCTATCAAGCCCCTGACGTTCACTGTGTCCCTCACGATCGCGCTGATAGCTTTCAGAATTATGTTGATCAACACGTACGTCCCTGACCCGTCCAAGGCGTCAACTATACGCACCCTTCAGCGCGAGAAGGTGAGGGTGAAGGGTGAGGGAGAAGGGTGAGGGTAGGGTGAGGGTAGGGTGAGGGTTAGGGTTTCGAGAGAAGAAGTAACACCACAACCACAACCACAACTGCTGCTGCATTATTCTAACTCATTGTCGACAATCATTCGTCCTTCTTTCCTATTCTCTCATCGCCTCAACCTTAACTTAAACTTAGTCCGTATCCCACCTCTCCTCCCTCTCCTCCCTCGCCCCGAACCCAACCGCCTCCCACCTCCTAACAACCCCCTTAACAAAAACAACCATCCCCCGTCTCCTCAGCCAGATATTCCCCCACGGCTCAGACCACAAGACGGACGTCATCAGAAGGATCAGGTTCAGCAACGGGGCGTTCAGATGTGTTTGGACGATGCTGATGAGGTGAGGAGGGGTTATGATAAGAGAGCTGGAGGGAGGAGGTGATGCATTTAAAACACTGCCCTGACTTGTTCGTCACAACCCTTCGCTCCTTGAACCCCCCCCCCCCCCCCTACAGCATATTTTCAATCATCGCATTCAAGTCGCTGACGTGGTGGCCACAATCCCTTCAAGGGACGGGTTCAACCCTCGAGTGCTGGAACCTGAAGGGCTCCATTGTCCTCCCCACCCCCAACTGGAACAACGACGCCCTCCCCCTCACCTACTTCTACCTCTCCCAGGTCTCCTACCACCTCTCCTCCTACCTCTTCACCCTGTACAACTTCCTCCGCTCCCCCACCCCCCTCCCCCGGTTCCGCAACATCGGGCTCCTCTCACACTCCCTCGAGCTCACCCTCCTCTCTGCCTCTTACGTCCTCGAGTCGACGAGAAGGCTCGGGGCCCTGAGTATATTCACGTTTAATGCGAGCCAGTTCGGAGTCAATTTATGGCAGGTCATCGAGAACTCAACGCTACCACAACGCCAGGTGAGGGGGGAAAAATAATAATAACAAACACCCACGAAGCTACGTAACTAACGTAAACCCTTCCGATTTCCTTCCAGCCGAAAATAAGCACCTTAACCTACTACATCTTCGTAATAACCCCTTACCTCTACCTCCGTTTCTACGTGTTCCCCTTCGTGATATTCCGTTCGTTCCTCCTCGAATCACAAACGTACCTCGAGCAGATAGCAATGGCGACGGAACCTTGGGTCGCGAGGAGCGCGTGGTATTGGTTCGCGATTTTTTTGGGAGGGTTGGGGGCGATGAATGTTTATTATGGGTTTAGGTTAATTAAGATGAGGCCTAAGATTTAAAAACACGATAACATAAGAATGACGGTTTCTCTTTTTTTTTTTTAACGTTTCATGTTTGCTTTGCTTTTATATTCACAGCCGTCTTGATTCACAGCGCATCAAATCAAGTCAATATCATGCATAACTCGTTTGTGTGGTTTGAGGTCGCTCGCTCGCTTTCCCTTGTAGCGGCAGCCGTATTGATCACACCTAAACCATCGAACGTCGACGTTGTGAATATTTGCTTTGTGTTGTTTGAGGTGGCCTGCTTGCTTTGTCTTGAAGTTGCACCCTTCTTGATCGCAGTGGTGCCATCGAATGTCTATATCATGGACATGTGCTTTATGTCTTTTGACGGCTGTCGCTTGCTTTGCCTTGTAGCGACAGCCGTCTTGATCACAAAGGTACCACTGGACATCGATATCATGAGCAAATTGTTTATGCTTTTTTAGTTGTTGGGCTTGCTTTGCCTTGTAGTCGCAGCCGTCTTGATCGCAAGGTAACCATTGAACGTCAATATTATGAACGAACTGTTTATGCTTTCTGAGGTGGCTTGCGGCCTTTGCCTTGTGGTCGCAGTTATCTTGATCACACGCAAACCAGACCACACCGATCCCATGCTTCGAGGCCTTATGCGCCTTCATATAATCTGATCTACCAACATAGTTACAACCTGGAATAATGCATGTCTCTATCCTGTATCCTCGCTTATCCCGAGCCACAAAATCAGTTGCCACATCTTTCTCCTCGGCCTGCACAACCTCGATCTTCTTCTTTTCGAAAGCCTCAATAAGGCTGAGCAATTCTTCTTCCTTTACGTCCTCTTCGTCGCCATCAGAGTACTTGATTTCCCAGAAGTCCTCCTTGGCGCCTACGTCCTCCTTCGCGAGGAATTTCTGCACCGTCCCAGTGTATGCCTCTCCGTAGAATTCCTTGACTAAGTCTTTACCGATGTACTTTTGGGCCTTCTCGGATTCATAAGGGTCCGCTTCTACTTCTTCGTCTAGATCGATCCTATCGTCTGTCTCACTCCCTGCTGTCATCGGAGTAGAATTAATATCTTCTAGATCAAACATTAGGCGAGCCGACATGATTTTTTAGAGAAACAAACTTTAGACCAAGGGAAAACGTTCTAAGAAGCTCAGAACCACCCAAGCTCGCGCCCCTTCCTTTTTCTTTTTGCTGGCCGTAAGAAAAAGTCAAGACAGCGAAAAAAGCACCCGCAACTGTTAAAGTGCCAGATTTATATGATACCAGAGAAATGAAAAACCATTCAGTCACCAATGCTCCGTCAATTGTCCAAAGTCTCGGTATTTAAGTCGGCCACTAGGAGTAAGTACGTTCGTTAAATTGTTCTGTTAATATAATTAGTGCGTCTATGAATGTTTTTTAGGTCCTTTAATGTTCGATGATGAAATCCCGACGGGCCCTTTACAATCCATGTCATGTCAGGGTTATGTCGCTCATCCATCCCTTCTTCATACTCTACTCGTCACAGGTTTCTCCACCATCCCTCTCTCCAACAAGAACTTCCTCTCAATTTCTTCCATAACATCGGTAGAGCTCCGTCATCTATTAGACGAAGCAGCTTCCCTCAAGAACCTGTACAAGAACGAGGAGGCTGTTGATTACTCACCTCTCAAGGGGAAGAGCATGGCGATGATATTCGAGAAGAGAAGCACGAGGACGAGGGTCAGCACTGAAACGGGATTCACTAAGTTGGGAGGTCACCCTTTGTTCTTGAGGTGAGAGAAACCCGACACAGCAGTCTAACACAGCAGTCTAACAGTGTGTGTGTCCGTCACTCACTCGCATCCTTCCTTCCTTCACCTAAGCTCCCAGGACATTCAACTAAACGTAAACGAATCCCTCTACGACACTTCCAAAGTCCTCACCCGCTTCAACGACCTAATCCTCGCCCGCGTTAACTCCAACTCTACCATCGAAACTTTGGCGAAGGAGTGCGGAGAGGGTCGCGTCATCAACGCGCTATGCGACATGTACCACCCGCTGCAGACGCTAGCGGACTTGATGACGCTGGAGGAACAGTGGGGTCGGGGAGGGTGTAAGGGTAAAACCCTCGCCTGGGTCGGCGACGGCAACAACGTGATCCACGATCTTATGGTCGGTTTCTTGCTCCTCGAAGGGAACGTTAACGTCGCCACACCTGTAGGATACGAGTGCCACCCGACTGTCTTATCCCGCTGCGCTGAAATCGTCGAGGAGAACGGGACTAGATTAACAACGACTGCGGACGCGAAGGAAGCGTGCACGGGGGCGGATGTGGTTGTTACCGACACGTGGGTTAGTATGGGGGAGGAGGATATGTACGAGAAGAAGGTGAGGGCTGATTTTCTAAGAGAATAACGTACCGCTTTTTTCGCTCAACACATGCTCACGCACAATTGTATCCAAAAAACAGGTCGCTGAGTTTGCAGGTTACCAGGTGAACAAGGACCTCATGTCCGTGACGAACCCCGACTCAAAGTTCATGCACTGCCTCCCCCGCCACCAGGAGGAGGTCCACGACGAAGTCTTCTACGACGAGAACGTCAGCCTGGTATGGGACGAGGCGGAGAACAGGATGTGGACCGTCATGGCGGTGTGCATGGCTATGCAGGGGAAGACGAGTATGTGAAGAAGGGGGAGCAATTGCGTCTAGGTAGAAATTTTGTGACTTTTCAAATGATATTTTTCCTCATATTTATTAGCTATAATTCGTCTAATTCCGCCCTCCTCAAACCCTCGTAAGGCGTGAGACCTTCGTCGTTCAAGCTCGTGTCGTCCGCTCCTACCTTGATCAAGAAATTGGTAATCTCCTCGTGCTTGAAATACATGCTGTTTTGGGAGCGAAGCGACGAGCGGTGTTAGAAACGGCGGTGGAGTTGGCGGAGGCCCCAGTGACGGACGTCAATATCAAGTAAACGTGCCTTCTCAGTTTGTTGCTTCGCTCCTCAAATCTCACCTGTAGTGCAAAGCGCAGTTACCCAGCTTGTTTTTTCCGTCTACGTCGGCCCCCCTCTTGACTAGAACTCTGGCGAGGTTCGCCGCGCCGTTCTGGCTGCATATTATCAGCAAACTGTTTCCGTTAACGTCCCTAGAATCAATATCATAGCCACGCTCTATTATCTCGAGAATTTCCTTCGTCCTGCCGTTGCGGCACCACGAGCACACTTGGCTAATGGTGTCCTTTGTAGGGTTGGCGAGTTCCGTCATCAATATATCTATCGTTCCCAAACCCCCACCCGCACCGGCAGAGTATGACGACTTCCGCTGGGACTTACTGTCGACTTCTAAACCCCCTTCGTCCCCTCCCTTGGCGCCAGCAGGCGGAACAATTTCGTACCGCTCAACGTCCCTAACGCCCCCCTCTATTCTAACCACGTCCGCCACAACGAACAAATTCGTCTCCCCCAGTGATGCCCCCACGACGTCGACGGCGTGACCCCTGGCCGCCTCCTCGTCTCCGTCGAAGTAATCAAGCAAGCGCGAGTCGAGGTCGACTCGCTTAGGGTAGAAGATGTTGTGCTTTGAGTCGAAATTTCGGCCCTCCCAAACGCTGCGAGCGTAAGTTTGTATTAGATAATGCAGCCACCGAGGAACCCTCCGCGCATTTTGCCTTCGTCGCTCACCTCCCTCCTGGGGGACCCTCGACCTCTGGCAGCTCGAGCTGCTCTCTTCTCGACGGAACGTCGTGCCCCGTCTGCCCGATATCATTGCAACCCCACGTATACAACTCGCCACCTCCAGCCACACTATTCATCCCCTTTGCGTGCAAGCAAACCTGCGACGAGTAAGTTGACGGGCGACATTCATGAGTTAGAATCGCGTAGCGGTGAACCCTAACCTTGCGTGATCGACATATCAACTTTAACATAATCAGGTGAGGGTTCGAGGGAGCGTAGTTTTAGTTTTGGCGCACAGCCAACACTCACCTGCGAACCTCTACACTGCAAATCGAACTTGCTGCACCGCCCCAGTATCCCCATGACGTGCAAGTTCTCCCTAGGCGTCCTCAAATGCAAATGGTTGTTGAGCGCGTGGTTGCCCTCGGAACCGTAGCCCCAGGAATAGACGTTCTTGACGCACGTCAATTCTGTGTCGGTGTAGAGGACTGAAAACGTGAAGTCGTTTCCGGCGTGGACGCTGTAAAAGCCGGCGTTGCCGCCCGGGGGGAATCGGATGGGAATAGGAGTGCAGGCCTTCTCTCTCTTTTTCTTGCTTCTATTCTTCTCGCGACCCTCCTCTCCGGTGGGGGGTATGACGCTGCGACGAGCAGCGAGGGATTCAATCATTAAGGTTGGGAATTAGATAATGCAGCAAACGAGCGTAACATAGCTGCTGCTGACTTCACCACGATTTCTAACGCTATAAACACCTCCTCTTTTTGCGACTCGCTTCGCTCCTTACAGTCCCTCTTCGTGCCTCACCTCACTCCCAGTTTGCCGAACTTCCCGTCGCCCCAGCTGTACACCGTCCCGCGGTTGGTTGCGCACACCGTGTGGCTCAAACCGGCCGCCAAGCTCGTGGCCCGGAGGGCGCTCGCGCTGTTCCCAGCGCTCGGAGCCGACACGTAGCCTTCGGTGGGCAGAGGCGGGGGGAGGCGGCCCTTGTTCTGCGCGCCCTTGGGCTCGAAGCCGACGACGTACTGCGGCTGGAGCAAGGTGTTCGCGTACGTCCCTACTCCGCACTGCCCGCTGGAGTTGAAACCGAAGCTGCGGAGATAACGATACGGGCGGAATTAGTGTGCACCTCAACTTAAAACTGCTGCTGACAAACTTCAAACCTACTACCTTCTTCTCTCACCTCATCAAAACATCATCATCCTCAACGGCGTCTGTACCCCTACAAGTGACCAGAGTGTGGTTGCCGCCAGCCGTAACGCCCACGGCCCGGTAACCCCTAGGCATAAGCATTTCAAACCCCTTCACCGGCCTCGGATTCACCTGGTAGCTATCGTTTCCGTGCCCTAGTTGACCAAAGTGCCCACTCCCCAAGGTGAAGACTTCCCAATCGGAGGTGAGGAAAACAGTGTGACTCCGGCCCGAGGAAATTCCGACGACTTGAATGGGAGTGCGTTTGCGATTTTGTGAGTGCGTGCTACTGTGCGTCCACCCTCTCACACCACTGCGACTACTGCGCTGCGACTACTGCGCTCGCTCACCTTGGCACCCCATTTTAACTCCCCTGAACTTCAATGGGGTCGGCGTCAAGAACTGCTGACCGTCCAGCGGTGTACCTAGAATGTACGCCATTTCTTTTCCTACGCCAGCTCCTTCCTCGCCCACGCAGGCTATCAACGTTGTGCTCGTAGAGGATAGTTTGAAGGTTGCGTTGGGAAGAGTATTTCCGGCGCCTGATTGTGTCCCTAATTGTGTGCCAAAAAAGTCCTGGCCGTAATACGTTTGTAGCCGTAGGCCTGCCGGGGGCGGGATATCAAATTGAAGGTCCATGCTGGACGTTGTGCAGTGACCCGCAAAAAACTCTGGCATGAGAAGCTTGCATGAGGTGAAAATTGCTCACAAACCTTTCACATAAGTCGCGAAGCTGTTACGTACGGACGTACCGTAGTCAACTAGCCGCCCACCAACCATAGTTAGTTAGTTTTTTACAGATTCCAACTGGAACCACGCCGCAAAGGCCGGCCTCTCGAAACGTTTGCCACCGAGGCCGGGAATAATACATGTTCATCATGTCTTCGCAACCTTCCCCGCCAGGCGGTGCCCTGCCGCCCGCGCCGCCCGCACTGTCTCGCCAAAACCACAGCATGGGCCTGGAGGCCAAGGGCTTCATCGACTGGCTCTCTCGAATCTACGAGTCCAAGGAGGCGGCCCTCTTCGACTTGCTCGACAACGCCGACGACGCAACTTTCAAGAAGTCGCGCCTCAAGTCGAGCAAGTGGATAGAGGTGACGCCCAAGATCAACCTCGGCAGTGCGCAGACGAACTGCTTGAGCATCATGAACGGGATCGACCCGCAATGCCTGCTTTCGATAAAAAACATCCTCAGTTTCGCGCTGAGTTCGAAGAAGGGAACATCAGAAATCGGAGAGAACGGGGTGGGGTTGAAGCAGAGCGTGTGTTACTTGTGCGACTCGGGGCTGGTGGTGACCCGAAAAGGCACGACGATCAGTCTGGGGCTGATCAGCTCCAAATTGAACGAACAGATTGGATCTGTGTCTGCTGATGAGGGAGTTACATTTCCGAGAATCACTTTCGAAGTTCCGGAGAATGACCCGAATCCGAGCGTTGAGACGATTGGAAAGCTACTGGAGCAGGCGGATAAGAGCGGAGATGAGTGGAAGTTGACTAAATGGAAGAAGGTGAGAAGCTGCTACGGGAGGGGCCATGATTATTTAAACAAACTCATTCGATTCGCTCCGCTCGCTGCAGTTTACGTCAAATATCAATTTCGCGGAGCTGGTTGACGATTCTATAAAGCGCAGCAAAGTGAACGCCAAGAACAGCCTGTCTGGTCATGTCGGGAATACGGAGAAATACGACGATCGGAAGGTTTATGATTTCTTCAGGGTGATTCTATTCAGCGACGGGCAGTACGGCGTTGAGGATTACGATGTCAGCGGCGACGAAGAAATTGAGATACTCAGCAAGAGCGTAAAGTCGAGCACTAACAACTTCGACGATTGGTTCATTAGAGACTCGATGAAGACCTGCACTTTCGTTGCTGAGAACTATCCCAGACGCTACCTGCACACCTTGTTTACCGTAATGCTCAGCGTGCCCTCTACGTCCGACTCAAATTCCGAAAAGTTTATCGCGGTGACGCCGATTCAGTGGCACAGGAAGCTGGTATTTTTGTGCAAGCACAAGGTTCTCACTCAAAAGAACGATGAGTTCGAGAAACCGTTTGACGTGTATATTGGCTATGATTTTGAGAGAAGCAGTCATCCAGACCACCAGCAAGAATCATTGATGTTGACATATTCTCGAGGACGACTCATAGAGACCGACACGAGCTTCCGAGACACTCTAGGTGTGGGCTCAAACGATACAGGCTCCTTCCGGAATGGCCTGACGATTATCCTAGACGACTGCAACAACCAGCTGGTGCTGAATCCGACCAAGGAGGGTAGAAAAAGAGAGAACAGACGAGATAAAGTGCTATTCGATGCCGTCGGTACGGTTGTTAGAGCTTTTCACGCCTTGGTGAAGAGATACGTTGCACCTGATAAATCACGATTTGTTAAAGAAATTAGGGAGGCCATTGAGAGCAAGGTGAACGATGTCCAAGCTCAACACGGTCAACACAAGATTGACTCGCTTAAAATTACGGACTTGACGGAGTGCTTGGTGGGTCAGGGTCGATCGGCTTCGTATAAAATGAAAGAGGTCGAAAAGGCTAAGGGCGAGCACAGCGTGCACTTTGACCAAGCCGTGTCGACAAAGAAACCTATAGGTTATGCCTTCGTCCCTGTTCTCCCTGCTCGAGAAACCGCTCAAAATGAAGAGGCGCTTGATCCCCTGGCTCCTGGGGGGGGCGAAAAGGTTAAGAAAAGAAATAGAGGCGCCCAGAAGAAGATTGACTACTCAGCTAATAATTTCGATGTCGCCGAAGCAGAACTATTTACAGCGGCTGCCAGTAGTTCCTACAAAGCCAAAGCAGCCAGAAAAAAACGAGAAGAATTAAAAAAGCTAAGATACGTTCTGTTGCAGCATGAAAAACAGGGCGAATACAGGCCGAGTTGGTTAAGCGATGATTTTGATTACGAACACTGGCGCAAAAGAGTTATGGAAGCTTCCGACGGCAGCGTATTCGCCGACCTCTTGTCGGAGCTCGTCAAGGGGACTAATGACGATTTGAAGTGTCGGCGGTGGCTCCAAAACAGCAGCCTGAAGGAGAAACAGGCGTGCAGGTGTCCTCGCTGCATTTACTCGCAAGCCGATTGGGACGAGGAACTCAGCAAGGTGAAGAGTGTACAGTCGACTCACAGCGACTTGTCGACGGCCCTGACGAAGCTGACGGAGATGTACGAATACTATTCTTATTACTGTACTGACGGCTCGCGTGTTATTGGAGACGGCGCCAAATTGGACAAGAAGTTTGCGGAGAGAATGAATTCTTCGTTCGCCACAGGTGTGACTGGTGCGGCCTTGAAGGCCAAGGAGGAGGAATTGAAAAGCGCGTTGCGAGCAAATGACCAGCTCCAGCAGGAGAACGAAGCTTTGAAGATATATTTATGGAAGCTGGAGCAAGAGAAAGAGAACCCTCCCCTTCCAGCTCCAGCGCCCGCTGCCCCAGCGCCCGCCCCAGCGCCCGCTGCCCCAGCACCTGCCGCTCCTGCTCCCGTCCCCGTCACGGACGCGCAGCAGATGATGCAGATGATCATGCAGCAGCAGCAGCAAATGCAGCGCATGGAAGAACGTCAGAGGAAGCAGTTCGAGCTTTTGGGCGGTGCTAAGCGTGCTGCACCTGCGTCACCTGACGAGCAGGAGAGCTCGAAAAAGAAGAAAAAGGAAAGGGTACCGATACCCAAGCCCAACACTGGTGTCCTTCGCAAGGACGTCGAGGATAATGATAATGATAAAGATGAAGCCTCTTCCAGCGACGATGAAGCCTCTTCCAGCGACGAGATCTAATCCCTCATATGCAATAAAAAAATTCTAATCTAAAATGCCGCATTTTACCGAGATTACGCCATTACGCTACTACGCAACCCGCGCCTTGAAGCTCCCCGGATTCGTCCTTCTTGATCTCTTTGCCTTCCTCTACAGTGCCATCGTCTTCCTCGGTGATCATTTCAATTTCAACGTCCTGAGTCTTCGCGCCCATTTCCTGATCGATAGCTTCCTGGACTAATTTAGCTTCCTCCTCTGCCTCTTTCTCCTCCTCGACTTTCCCTTGCTCAATCTTCTTCTCAACTTGCGCTAAAACTTTTGAGACTTCCGAAACACTCCAAATAGGATCAAACGTAACGTCGCACTTGACCACGTCCCCGTTGCCCACATCGACCTCGACCCCATAAGTCTCGAACTGCGGCTCGACCTTGCCCTCCCAATTCTTCTCGAACTTGATATCTAAAAGTTTGTCCTTCAACTTTTGGTCTCCAACGAGCATGTTGAAGACGCCCGCGGCCACAATCAGATCGTCGAAGGTCGTTTCGCTCACGTCTTTCATCTCCCCCTCCTTGATGGCCACAGGCACGGGATACAGCACGCCTTCCCTCCCGGCGGCCACGCAGCCCCTGTCGCTGAAGACCTCGTAGCCCTCTGATTTGATGTTGTCCAGCTCCTTGAAGCTGACGTGAACGCAGTCCTTGAAGATGACCGAGGCCTCGCCGCCCCCCCCCCAGAAGATTCTACCCGCCTCCACGCCCTTTTCGTAGTCCTCATACTTTTTGAAGTATTTCTTGTTGCCCTTCCAGGCTTGCTTTTGCTGCTCCACCCCTTGAAAGCAGACCTCCTCCCCATTCCTTATGTCGTACATCCTCGGTTTGAGCTTCTTGCCTTTCCCGCCAGTCACGAAGCACCTATCACTTCTTCTCCACACGTCCTGCACTTTGGAACCGAACCTAAGAGGAGCGAAGCGACAGAGGAGCGAAGCGACAGAGGAGCGAAGAAACGAGTTAGAAGCAATTGCAGAACACACACGGTGCGTGACCAACGGAGTAGATGCATTCCTCGCTCACCTCGCCGCCAGATCCAGCTTCGAAGAGAACATAGCCACGCCGTATATTCCGTCGCTCCCCAAACAGCACACGTAGAAGGTCCGTCCGTTCGTAACCATCCTGAAGCTCTGCCTAATGCTGAAGACGTCCCAGCTCTTATTCTCCAAGAGCTTCTTGTACGTTGCGTAGAAATGCCTCGTCCTCTTGAAGCCAACCTTCTCCTTGTCGAAGACGTCGTCATCGTAGTCCCCAACGCCCTCTTTCTTCAGGCGCTTGCTTATCTGCTCCACGTACTCCATCAATCCGTCGGCGCAGTTGTTGACGTAGCACGGCTCGATCGCAAGCCCCCGCACCGTGTAGCCCAGCTCGTGGTAAAGGTCAGAGTCAGTGAACACGAGCTTGCTGGGCTTGTAGGAAGGAGAATAGTCGGGGTTGAGGATCTGCTTGATGATGATGTCGATGACGTTCTCGTTGGAGGGCTTGGATTCGGGAGACGGCAGGGAGTTTATCTTGTAATTCAGGAGCTGGCCCTTGGGATAGAGAGTGCTCAGGAGGATAGTCAAAGGCTGAACCGGGTACGGCTTGTTATCGTTGAGTTTCGACTTGGTCGTGGAAGCGGACCACAGCCGCAGAGGCAATATGTCCACCGCCCACACTGCGTTGTTCTTCTCCACGTTCAGCACTCTGCCCTTGAGAGCATCCGTAGTGTACAGCTTGTCGGTGAGGTTGACAGGCGGAGGAGGAGGAGCGCCAAGGGTGAACTCGGTGGTGGTCACCGACTGCAGCGTCTCCTCGTCCTGGTCAGTGATGCTGTCGAACTTAGAGTACGTATCGGTGCCCCATTTGCGGCCCTGCGGCGCAGCGGATGCGGAAGACATTTTATTTTCCAGAATGGAGGTTATATTTGGGCCCTACTAGGGTTGTTTTTTATGACAAAAGTTGCTTCGAGGGGTTTATCAAGTTAATTTATGGCTCGGTAATTCGTGTAAGATCTAGGAATGGCTTGGGGAGGCAGCAATTTCAAGCAAATGAGATTTTCAAATTTGGGGAAAGCCTGAAAAATAAATGTGTTGATTTCTCGCACAAAGCGTGACGTTGTTATTATTATTATCTTCCTATGATATGATACAGGTCTCTAGATTCGCAGCTGGCAGGATTCAACTATGGATCACCCCTTGCGCCGTCACAATGCCACCGCCAGGCGGCGACTCTCTAGCCGTGCCGACGAATGAAAGGCTCTGCGGTACTCAGTTCTCGCACTTTCCCGTTGGAGGGCCGACTCCTGTGCAAGAGTACATCGGGAGGCACCCAAAAGAGCGAGTGCCAGAGCAGCTGCAGGAGGCGTCTTGGATGTTGTATCAGTGCGAATCGATTGATGGAGTTGTGACTGAGTTGGGTGGAATCGATAGGTCGGATATCGATGAACGTGCCCCGGTTGTCGGGGGCGATGAGCAATATCCTGTGAGGTGCCGAGTTGGAGGTGAGAGGCTGAGGAGGCGTTTCTACAGGATCAGGCCTCGTTCTGACAGTAACTTCGCTCGTCCAGACAGTTTGCTCTTCTCGTCGAGCGGAGGATTAGAGAAAGTGTTCGAGAAAGGCCTCGTTCTGACAGTGCCTCCATTTTGGCCCGGTACTTCAAGCGCGGAGTGGCGGCGGCTTCTCAGAAGCTCGTACCTGAACACCTTTTCGGTTGCGAAGTCTGCCGGTTCGCTCGCAATAACAACGCCGCTATTAGGTTCCGGAGCAAGAGGCACGCCTACCGAGCAAGCGGCAGAAATCGCCGCTGAAGCATCGGTGGCCTTTGTAAAATCTGCTGGAGAACAAAGTGAAATGAGCATTCTATTCGCCGTCCAAGACGACGACGTTGGCGAAGCTCTTGACAAGGCGCTACATCGACATGACATGACATGATATACATAATAAATATAAATAACCTTATTTCTAAAAGTAAAAGTCAATGAATATCAGATATTTTCTCCCCCGGCTCGTGCTTGAAGATAATTTCGCTGACGTCCATGAGGGCGCTATTTTCCATGATATTAGGCTTGGCCTTTCCCCCGATGAAGCTATGATTGTTGTTGTTCCTGGGCTTGGTCATGACGCCCTTCAAATCCTTGTAAGGACGCTCCAGTACGCCCTGGACGACGCCGAAGCCGCAGTTGAACATGAAGGAGACGAAGGTTGCTATGAAGACGGGGGCGGCCATTTTTCCGTCGATGACCAAGACCAGGGCCACGAGGCCCACTAACGAGAAGGGGATGGGGGCAAAGCTGGCGGGGACGGCGCTCATCATGCAAGGGACGGCGAGGGAGAAGGGGCAGCTGGGGATCAACCTCGTCACCAGCACTCCGGCGCAAGTGCCGGCATAGATGCAGGGGAAGATGTTGCCCCCGACCATCCCGAAGCCGAGGCAGACCGCCATGCTGAGGACCTTGCCGAAGAGGGTTCCGACCAGATTCGCGACGGAAATCTTAGGGGTGACGTTCGAGCACTCGACAAACTCGCTGGAAGTGCAGGCTATGTAAGGCGTGTCGTCAGTGGAGTTGAAGTGAATGCCTGAGGGCCACTCTCCAGAGTAGCCATGCTTAATGACGAAGGGGATCTGGGCGGCCCCGTCGCCCATGCTGAGAGGCCAGGTTACGGAGATGAGGCCGAGGATGACCCCTCCAATGGTGGGCATGAGGACAGTGACGAACTTCTTCGGCACGCCCCTGTTCGTGAGACGCTCCTTGACCCGTTTGTTCACCTTCCTGAACAAACCCAGGAGGACGAGGATCACGATTCCAATGACGCCGGCGAATACGCCGAGGCCGACGGCCGCGAGGAGGTGCCACTCGTGGTAGTCGGAGAACGTGTAGAGGGCGACCGAGACCGAGGCGGGGTCCAAGTAGGTGTAGGGGGCGAGGCCATAGAAGACGACAAAGCCTGCGCAGGCTGCAATTCCCGCGAGGCAATTCTGCTCCATGTAATCGTGCTGCGCGAATTTGGGGTCCTCCGCGCCCTCCACGAAGCTCGCCACGTGGCTGGTCACTGCGGCGTTGAACCTGGGGTCTCCGGGCCTGCTCGTGACGCTCAGCTCGTGAAGAAGCAGAACGGCAAGGACAGGGGAGGGGAACAGGGCTCCCATCGCCCCGGCCATGCCAGCAAACGCGGATATGGCCTTCCGCCGATCGGACTGGTCCCTCATTTCGCCTAGCAGGGTTCCCAGCGCGCCGCCCATGTTTCCCATGGCGGCCTCCGGCCCGACGCTGGCCCCGATGCCGAGAGACAGCATGGAAACTAAGAAGACCAAGGGAGCGTGGGCCGGGTCGACGTGGAGGTCTCGAACCTGGTAAAGTAGGTAGAAATTGTGTTGGTAGTGTTAGTGGTATTGCGGTGGTTTTTTTGAGAGAGTTGAGACTGTTGTGTGCAGGTGGGTTTTCTCCTCACCTCCCTGAAGAGGCTGAACGTTTCGGGGAAGTGAGGGTACAGCCTGATCAGGCCAATAACGAAGCCGCCCAGGGTGGTCACGCCGATCCACCACCAGTCGCCCGAGTACACGTCCAGGGAGCCGGCCTCAAGCTGCGGATCGCGGGTGAGCGCGGACGCGGGTGAGAATAATTGTAATTTACAGCGATGCGACGAGTGTGATGCGATGAGTGCGATGCGACGAGTGCGATGCGACTCGTCATCATCTTGCTGCGTCCCCACCTTCTCCTGGTAGTCCGAGTATTCCGTCCAAGACTCGAACAGCTTGTTGAAGCCGTTGAAGAACAACAGAGCCATACCGCCCCTGTTGCGAGAGAGTGTCAGAGGAGGTGCGTATCGGCGCTTAAATGTTCGGGTTACGATCGGACGATAAGGAGAAAATCGTTGCCCTGCCTCCTTTCCACTTTAAACCAGTCATTCTAATGCTAATTACGGACTCACATGGCGGCTCCCAGCATACCAGAGTAGACAAAGCTCTTCCAGAACCTCGACTCCCTCGCAAACGCCGGTCCGAACGCCAGGAGGAGCTGTAGGGCGTCATCTTTCTCCCCATCAAATTCGGAAACTCTACCATCGAGGCCGTCCGAGGAGAAATCGCTCAGCTCGCCGCCAATCAGCGGAGAATGGAAGTCTGAGGTAGCGGAGTTGGCCTGGTTGCTGATCATCCGAATTTCGATAGCTGAAAGCGACGTTGAGAATTTTCCCCTATAAACCCTATATTCGCCCCTCCCCCTCCCTGGCCTTGCCCCTCACCCCTGGCCCCTGGCCTTAACAGCCGTTTCCCTTTCCGTTCCCTTAGCTTAATACCATGTCGAGAACGAATTCTGCGCGTTACCGCAGCACTGGGGGTGGAGGCGTCGATGAAAGGTTAGTAGTTCCCCGCCCTTGCGCGTGCGCTGGTGGCCCCTTTCTACTTGCCTGATCCGTGGGGCATACTGTTTGCCCCGTCCCCAACTTGGCCTGTTGTTGAGCTCCCGGTGCGGGCGCACTGGATGCAATACTCGCCTTGCCGCGCTTCTTGTAACATCCCCCTCGGTGCTTGACCGCGCTTCCCCGCCCGCCTTCTCCTGCCCCGAACAAGCCTCTTACCTACCTAACCTCCTCATCTCTAAATTGTCCTGTGCCAATCTCACCCCCCCTAACTCCCCCCGTCGCCCCCTCCCCGCCCTCGCAGCCTCTTCGGAAGTGGCCAGCCCAAGCAGCGCTTCCGCAAGGACCAGCTCCCCTCCAACGCCATCTGCATCAGCAAGGCTGATTATGAGAAGATGAGGGTTCGCTCCGTGTTGAAATCGGCCGCCGACGAGGAGGCTGATTTGCAGAAGCTCGAAGCGATCAGGGCTGAGAAGGAGAAGATTTCCAGGGCGAGGAAGGCCAAGATGATGGCCCTTGAGGACGAGGCGAAGAGGAAGGCCAAGAAGAGTGCCAGCGAGGAGGTGAGGCTCTCTCAAAACCGCTCCAGACAAGACAAGTAACCTCCCATCTCACACACAACCGACCCGCATCACATAATCCTCCCCAGATCTCCGAGGCGAGGGCACAAGCCATCAGGAAACAGGCCCAGGAGAAGATCGACCAGCAGAATGACCTTGTCAAGTTGCTCAACACTTACAGCCAGAGGGCCATGGCCTTCACCATCCGCGACCAGCAGATGGCGGACAAGCACAGGAGGGATGCCATGGAGGGCGAATACGAGAAGAGAATGGACATCGCCATGGAGATCGACAGGCTCAAGGAGCTCTCCGCGAGGGAGAAGCAGGAGAATGCCAAGCTCTCCAAGAGGATTTCCGACAGGTCCGTCATCATTGACCAGATTGAAGCTAGGAAGAAGAACAAGATCCTTCAGGAGGAGGCCCGCGAGCAGGAGAACAAGCAGATGCTCCAGACGATCAAGAAGTACGAGGAGGAGGATGCGGTCGCCGCCAAGAAGAGGGAGGAGGACATCGCCAAGTCTAGGATTGAGGTCATCAAGGCCAACAAGGCTTCCATTGAAGCAAAGAAGAACAATAAGCTGAGGGAGAAGGAGGAGGTGGACATGATACTCGCCTACCAGGCCAAGCAGGACGCCAAGATGCGCGCGAGGGAGGAGGAGGAGGACGAGCGCAAGCGCCTCGTCAACGAACGCCAGAAGAGAATGCTCGATAACCAGACTAAGACCCAGGGCAAACAGGCGGAGATCGACGAGCTCCGTGCCCGTCGTGCCATGGAGGAAGGCGAGAGGAGAGCTCGCCAGTCCGAGCTCTGGAAGGCCCACAAGAGGAAGGAGGACCAGATTTCGCTCAATAACGCCAGGAAGCAGCAGCAGGCCGAGAAGGCGGCCTCCATCGCTCGCGAAGCCGCCACAAAGCAGGATGAGTACGAGAGCGCCGTTAAGTTCGCCTACGACATGGCGGAACGCGAGAGGCGCGAGAGGGATGCCAAGGACAAGAAAAATGAGGAGTTCCGCGAGATATTGCGAGACCAGATCCAGAAGATCGAGGACGGTCGCATGATGCACAGGAACGACAAGGAGGAGGAGGGCCGAATGATCAAGAAGGAAATGGCCCAGGAGCGAATCAAGCTCTTCGCCATTAGGGACAAGATGGTATCAGACATGAAGAAGAAGGGAATCGACGACAAATACCTCAGTGAAATGATGGGCATCGACATTGCCAAGCTGCAGATGAGATAAAGAAGAGAAGAAAAATGTAGGTGGTTTAGTAGTGTTTTGATACGTAGGGCTGTGTGTGTGTGTGGGAGGTTGGGTGGTAGGAGATTATAAAACAGTTATGGTCATTTCATAGCCAAAAGTTTTTCATTTCCTTTCTTTTGTGCCCAGGATCTCCTTCTTTTGGCCCAAGAAATCAGGAACTGTATATCATTCTCCCTTGCTCCTTCTCTCTGTGCAACTTTTATAACTCCAACGTTCGAAATTAGAATTAATTATGCACGCCCATTAAATATTAGCGCTGAAATACGCAAATGTAACATCAACACGGGTATTGTTTAGTCAAAAATTCCCAATCTCACTCCACCACATTTTCCTGTGTTCCACTGTGTCAATCTGTGTCAGGATTGATGCCACGAAAAAGCCAAGCCTTTGCAAATTCACTGTTCTCTCACTTGTAAATGGCAAGCGTCGTGGAGGAACGAGTCGCCCTGAGCGATCTCTCTCTGCCTGATGTTGAAAAACGTGATGGGCTAGTTATCGGGGGGGTCCTCGTCGCTAGAATAAAACTTGCAGGGAAAGTCACGTCCTTACTCGGTGCAAGTCCTTCGAATCAGTCTCGAATAGTACCTGTAGGGGAAGGGGAACCAGCTGCAGGGGGGCACTCACCAGGAAATTCGGGACGTCGGCAGCACGTCTCCAAGGTGTCCAGGGCCCTTTTCAGCGACATCCGATGCCTTCTAGAGCTTACAGATAAATATGCGTGGTTTGATGCCATGGTCGATGAGATACGAAAGGTGAGGAATGGGGTAGAAAACGCGCTCCTTAATTAGCGAAAAATCTCTAACGTGATTATTTTCCTCCTCATGTCTACATTTTGTACCTTTTGTGCTTTGCGCCCGCCTCATGTCTGCCTTTTTTTATTTAGGCGAAAATATTCACTAGATTGAAGGTGGTCAATACTGAGTTGGACCTAGTAACCCTTGATGACGCTTTGAAGATGGGTACTTCGTTTGTTCCAACCCTGCGGCTGAAGAGCCAGCCCCATGCGGGGGTCCTAATGTGGGTGAATCAGTATCCAGCTATGGCAGAGCTCACAAAGCAGCACGAGTTCCTCGTCCCGATGTTCAATGTGGTTGCAGAGCACATTTTAATGAGGTGAGGTTGTGAGGAGGGGGGTGAGGAGCGGAGAATGCGTCAGTCAAGAACTCGAAGCTTCGCTCCTTGATGGCTGCAGCATCTAACCCATTCTTCACGCTCGCTGCTCCTCGCTTCTTCGTCTCAGTGCTCCTTGGGGAGTGAAGCTGCGGGCAGGCTTCGGGGCCGCCGTCAGCGTCTTTGATGCCCTCACAGACGTGTACATGCTCGTACGGTACGCGAGAGACGAAGAGTTCCACGCATACGCTCTCGTCACAGGTTTGCTGCTCGGGACTAGCATGATTTTACAATTCGCCGTTGTGACTTTTCAGAACAGCAGGGTCAAAAATCCGATTCGAACTATAGCTTGCGAATCCGTCCCAATCTTGCTATGCATGAAGCCCGTTGTCGATGCCTACCGTGTTGCCACGAGCCAAAAACGAAAGAAGCACAAGCGTTTCGATCACCTAACGGAGATGGGCATAACGAGGGGAATAGAAATGTTCAGCGAAAGCATCCCACAGGCAATACTTCAAACATACGTTTTTATTAGCATCGCAAAATCTGGGGCCAATGAGAACTTTGAGGACTCTTCCGCCATCCTGCTCACAATATTTTCCAGCGTCCTTTCCGCAAGCTACTGCTCCGCCAACATCAGCTACGACTTCGATATTTCTCCCAAGGTGAGAGAAGAAGCTGCGAGGACCGGGACGATCCAGAGGTCTCACCTTCCATACTTCGCTCCCTTGCAGTCTCGAGCCAAAAATGAGAAGTTCTACGGGTACATTCCCGATGAAGCTAGAGGGAGAACGATTGTGTTTTTCTCCCTGATCGCCTCGTCGAGCTTTCACCTCTTGATGAAATGTATTTCGTCCGCACTCCTCTGCACCATGGGTTTCAAATACTTCGGCATGTTCATAGTCGGGGACACCCTTCTTTTCTTCGTGTACAAGCTATTTCGACGAGACTTTTACCACTGGCTACCGACAGAATCCCACGGTGCGGCAGTCGTCGTCACCTTGCTCATGCGCTCTGTTATCAAGATAATAAACGATTTCACGGGGATTGTTCAATTTCGAAATAGTGTAGACCTCGGCGGTGCTTTCTGGACGTTCAGCCAAATAATGTCCCAAGCGGTGGCATTCGTAACAGTCTTTTTTTACTTAAGGATGGGCACGGCCAAGACGGGATTGGATGCTAGCGAGGAGAGAAAGTTGTGGATCGCGATGTTTGGCCTTTTGGGTGGCTACATCATGAGCAACGTAGCTTTCTTTTCGAACATCAAGCGTGAGTACTACCGCACCTTCTTCAACACCAAGACAGGTTACGTTGCCATCCGAGATAGCTTTTACGAAAGTGGTGACGAGGGCAAGGCCGAAGCGGTGTTCACCAACAGCAGGTTCCACGTAGGTGAGAGGAAGCTCGGAGCGAAGTGACGAGCTGGGAATATGGCAGTCAAAACACTGCCCGTACAAGGCCTCACGCAATCTAATTTGCAACGCTTGTCTCAGCCTCGTTCCAGGAAGATACCAAAAAGTGGGTGTCGGAAAATTGGATTAGCTGGCAGGAGACTCGCCCTCTCTGGCTGGAAGACTGGATAGCGGCAAAAATTCCTGAGGATTGGGTGCCGAAAGTGGGAAGAGCTGACTGGCAGCGAAGACGGGGAAGTGTTGTGGGGGGGGGGAAGGGTCCAGCAGGTGCTGATTTTGGCGGGATTGAAGGTAGCCCGAGTGTTATCAGAATGGTTTCTAATCCTCAAATTGTGACGGAGAGGATTGACGGAGAGGAATCTGATATGAGCGAAGAGAGCGAAGTTGAAAGCAGGGAAGATGAAATGGTGCGGGGAGAATAAACTCTGAAATCTAATACTTCTATTTTTGGGGTTGAAATGGCAACCATGGGTTTGGGTTTATCAAATTTTGTTTCGCCCACTATTCACCACATCGTTTTGGAGAATTCTACACCGTCCACAGCTCCGCCACGGAGCTCCATCGCCTCCACTTTGCGAAAGGTGGTCTTTATGGGGTCCTTAATTTCGAAAGAGGGCACGGTGGGGGGGTCGAGCAACGCTATGTCGAGGCCGAACTCCCTTGTCACTATCTCGCGAGCGTTCGCAACCCTGGCCTTGATCTCCATGCTAGTCTCCCTCGCCGCGTATTCGCTCTCGTCGTCCTTGATTCCACCCCCGCCATTAAGGCAGCCGTGGGGGCAAGCCATCGCCTCAACGTAAGTGTATTTCGCTAAATTGTTGGTGATTATCTGGATCGCCTTCCACCCGTAAGCAAGGGCAAAGCGATGGAGGACCTTGAATGCGGGTCGAGGAGGTTCAGGGCTATCTTCCGGGCCGGCCACAAACACTACGTTCGTCTCTTCGTCTCGGCAAACCCAAACCTCCAGCACGCCGTCGGTTCCTCCCTTCCGCCTGCGCCGCACGATTTTGCCGGGCCCGCTACAATGAGGAGGGGGGGGGATTTTTGTCAACGAGTTAGAACAGCGTAGTGAAGAAAGAAACTTTTGCGTATTGACCTCACCTGTCTCGGCCCCACGGGAGCGGGGTGCTTCGGAAGTCTAGATACTGGCTCAAGTCATAAACGTCCGCGACGAATTGGCGAAAGACGGCCTCTGCCAGCCCGCCGGACCCTGAGCCTGCGCCATCCAGTCCTATCTGTGCTGCCAGGCTCAGCGCCATTGGCGACTGTGATTGTGAGTCGTCAACTGCAGAATGCGCATCATCGAAAATCAGCTCAGAGTCGTCTTCATCTTGGGAGATGATCTTCTTGAGCTCTCCAGAAGTCAGGACAAGGTCAACGTCGTTTATTTTGCTAGCCTCGTCGCGATAATCCGGACGCGTCGCCTCGAGCTTCTTGTCGTAGCAAGGCTCCACCGCGACGATGAACTTTGGGGGGCTATTTTGGGGGGTCGAGGACTTGATGGCCTTGGAACTTATCATTAGCGGGCTCTTGATTGCGCTCAGGAGGGGCACGAACTCATGCGCGGTCTTCTCTGCATAGCACACGAGACCGGGACAGTGGCTTGCCACAACCGGGGTGTTTTGGACTTCCAGACGCTGCTGGAACTGTGACGTGACGTGGGGGGTTAGCCTAGATGCTAGTTTAGGATTGTTGTTAAGCGAGGACCATTTCTCACCTCCTCATAAGACTGCTTCGCCCATACTCGCGTCACGGCATCGCTGTCGCTCGTCAACACCTCACACTCATTGTTCGTGAAGCTCCTCAACCTTCGCTCGACTAAGCCGCCGACCACTCCTCGGGCCAGGGTCTTACCGGAGGATCTCTCGTAGAACCGCTGCAGCTCAACCAAGCTGCTCACGGACATCAGGAAAGTCACGAACTGATTTCTCTTCACAGCGTCAGACAGGGCGGACGTCTGCTGCTCATTCACCAACACGCTCTCCGTCGAAGTCACACAGCCAGAGCACGCCAGGCAGTCAGATAGGGAGATGGTCGGGGGCGGACGGGAGGGCTCGGTTTTTTGCGGGGGCTGGTCTTCGTAGTTCAGAGACATTTTCTTTTTCGAGTTGTTGTTTGTACTAGTGTTTGTGTTTGGAGCGATGTCGTCGGAGGAGGGAGGCTTTTCCAAATCGTCACTACCATTGAAAAGAGGATTCACACAGGCCATCGACGGCTCGATGTAGTCGGACACGTTGCTGAGGAAGACACTCATGAGTGGTCGGGGTCGGACTGTAAAAATTGGGAAGTCCTTAAATGTTGATGATTAGAACGCGATAAAAGATTTTATAGTCAGTTACGGTCGATTATATTATAGTGCGCTAGGATTATAACGGATAAAGTCAGAACGTCGACGATTTTAACGAACGTGAATTTGCGAATTTTCCGATTTGGAGACGTTAAATACGTTTTCTCGATAGATTTTGGTAATATTCTTCGCTTTAAGACCACTTAGAGGAACAAATTGATAATCATTGAGACAAAAAATGCTTTGAGACATTTTTTCAAAATATATATTTTCAAATCACTTTTTTGCCGATAAAAATGACAAATTCTTCTTCTAAGAGATCTAAAAGTGAAGAATATGATCGTTTAAGAATTTTTAAAAAAATTCAAAAACAGCAAAAGAAGGCCTTTTTTGAAAAATTGAAATCATTTTTGCCTTTCAGAGGCCTCAAGGTGATTAATATGATGGATTTTACCACCAAAAAACCTCTCCTAGGAGATGCAAAAAAATCTCAAGAAAACTCCCCAGTCTGTTTCTGCTGCTGTGAACGTCCGCTGCTTCTTGAGAATCTTGCTATTTTACCAACAGACACACGTGATACTGCTCAATTATCACCAAGCTGCTTCAGTGATTACTTTTCTGCTTTTTTGAGCGTCCGCTGCGCCATCCCCATCCCCATGTTGGCAACTCCCAAACGGAAGTGGGCTGAGCTACAGGACGGATCTGACCTCCCTTTCGATTTGAACGTGGCGATGTCCACAGTTCGGGCCTCACCTGAAATGATGTCCGTCGTGGATCTCTTTGGGATACCGCAGCTCTATACCAAGTCGCTCGACGAGATCCGAGGAGGCAAGGACTACTACGAGAGCATCGTGCACGCGATTGTCAGCCAGCAGATAGCGGACGCTGCAGCGAGAACGATGTACAGCAACGTCGAAAAGCTTTGTGCCCCCAAGGGGATCACCCCGAGCAGAATATTGGATATAGTGGGCTTTTGTGGCAAAGACGGCGACAGCCTGAAAAAGAGGGATGAAGTGAAAGCCGTTTGCAAAAAATTCGAGCCAACGAGGAAGGCCGCCGGGCTCTCCGAAGCGAAGCTCGTCGCGATGGTAGGGGTCGCTGCAAAGTGGGGAGAGCTCGAAGAGGAGCTGGAGAGGGACCCAATCAACGAGGTGACGTTGCGAGAGAAGTTACTAGCGATCAACGGAGTCGGGGCGTGGACAGTCGATATGCTGATGCTGTTCAAGTTCCGTCTTGCTGACGTGTGGCCCGTGGGTGACTTGGCGTTCAGGGGGGGTCTTGCGACGACGTTCGATTTGAAGAAGGAGCTTAACAACAAGAACGCAAATGACTTGGAGTCAATGAACGAGATTGGCATGCGGTTCAAAGGATTTCGCAGCGTCGTGGCAGTTTTGATGTACCGCGTGTACGATGCCTCAAAGGCGGCGAGCAAGACAAACTCGCCGAAGAAGAAGAAGAAGAAGACGACGTGAAAAAATTGTCCTGCAACTCTTCTCTTTTCCGAAAAAAAAATCAATCAGCTTTTTTCCTGTCCCCCTCCTCCGTTGCTGAGACTCTTCCTGTGCTTCTTGGTGGTGACTGTTGTCCATCCCGGTGACGACGGCGACGACGATCCCTCCGCCCCGTCCTTCTTTTCTTCTGCCTTTGGCGGCGGCGGTGGCTCATCCTCCCCTCCCTCCCTCACACCACCACCACCACTACTCAATGTTCTCAATCTCAATATCGTCTCCTTCAACTTGCCGTTTTCTTCCTCCAACCTCTTCACTTGGCGCCTAAGGAGCTCCGATTCTCTGCCCCTGCTCGCACTCCTGGCACCGCCGCCACCGCCTCTGTTCCCCACTCCGCCGCCACCGACGTCGAATATTAAAAGTCCCCCCTCCTCGCTGCTTCCGACCACTCCGAGATCCTTCTCCAACTTCCTCACGCAGTCCCTCAGAGTCCCCTCGATTGACGAGGTGTGCCTGATGAACTCGATGTACGGCCACGCGGCCATCTGTCCGTTCTGAAGGTAGTGCTCCATGTCCTTCACGGTGGGGTTCAGCAAAGCCTTGATGCCGAGGACCTGCATTATGTTCATCTTGGGCACGATGGTGACGTTGCCTTCGTACTTTTGCTTGAAGATTTTAGAGATGTCCTGCCCAAAGAGCTGTGACGAGTGAGTAGCACGAGTGAGAACAATAGCCCAAACCTAAACCAAACTTACAAAATTGAAACTCACCCTTGGGAACAGCCCTAACCGCGAGAGGTTCAGGACGCGAGAACGGATGTCCCACTCGAGCATCTGAAACAGGCGCCAGTACGTGCTGCGCTTTCCAGGGCCGTGGGCCTTGGGGAGGAACGGGACGACGTGGAAGTTGCACTGACAGACGATGAAGTTGGTGACGTTGAAGAGGGTCGAGATTCTCTTGAAGGGAATGTCGGCCTGCACGCTGCCGTCGATCCATTCTACTCCGTCGACTTCAAAGGGGCCGACGACTCCGTCGACCTTGATGTCGAGCTTCGCAGGGGCCATCACCCCCGGGAGGGCGCAGGAGGCCGTGACGGCCGAGGCCACAGTGACGTGGGGAGTCGTGATATGGTTGAGGAGAAGGCGCTGCGTCCCTGTTCCGTCCGAGGCGGCGCGCGATGCAGAGACCGTGATGCACACGTGTTTGTTCGTGTTCTCGTACGCTTCCTCGAAAGTCATGTCGCCGTAGTAAAAGTAGCAGCACCGTCGAAATTCTGCGAAGAGCGAAGCGAGCGTCATTGAGATTGGGTTAGGCACTGCAGCCACCGAGGATAATTTCGCCGCCACTCGGCCTCGCTCCCTCTCCCTCTCACTCTCACCTTCGCTCCCGACTAACAGACCCTCCTGCAGCCACGTGTAGGCCATCTTCCACATCGTCGGGAACCAGCGAATGCCAAGCTTGCCCTGCTCCCCCATCGACCTGTAGTCAGTGGACACGTTGGGAACGCAAATGTGATCCAGGAGTTCAGCCTCCGTCTTTACCGCGCACATGGCCGCGGCGATGCTGCGGCGGGACACAACAAATTAGAAACGCGTTGCAAACGACAAGCGGCATTGATTCTCCCTCTCGCAGCTTCTCACCTGCCGCCAGAGGTTCCACTGACGACCTTCACCTGTGAATACGTGTTGCTCTCAATCATGGCCTTGACGGTGCCCAGGTGGTACATTGTAATGCTGCGCGAAGGGTAGATACGAGTTGTAAGCATTGGTGTCGATTCTATTCCGTTTCGTGCACGTCACTGGTTTCTTTATAGCTCACCTCCCCCCTCCGCTAAGCATGAGCGCCGAGGATCCCAGGCTCTGCTTGGTTTTGACGATCTGACGGAGGAGCTTGCGCTTGTCGGCGGACCTTTCCTCCACGCAGCGCCTCAAGGCGTCGCAGGTGGCCTCCCTCAATTTCGAGATTTCCCCCACCACCTCCGGGTTGTCCGTGTACTTCTCTCCGACCGTCCGGAGCCTCCCGACCTCCGACACAACGTCGTCAACGCCGAGGAGGTTGCGCTTGCAAATGCTCATCAGGTCGTAGTTGAGGCTTTCGCAATTGTTGGCAGTCGCAGTCGCCGCAATGAGGTTGGCCGACAAATTGGGCAGGGAAACTAGGTCGCTACTCGACTTGGCCCTCTTCATTCTAGTCCTTTGGTTGTTCTCCTGCGACGAGCGAGGAGACGAGCGAGTTGGCGAGTTAGAAAAATGTAGCCGCGCGAATGTGAGCGACGAGAGAGCCTCTCACCTCCTCCTCAACAACAGCATCGTTCATGTTCTTCACGCTCTTGCTCCTGCTCATGTGCTTGGCCCTCCCGCGCTTCGCCTTCTTCTGGCCCTACGTGTGTGTGTGTGTGTGTGTGTGGAGCGAAGAGTAAGGGAGCGAAATAACGAGCTATAATGAACGGCCATATCGTCATCGTAAGCTTTTTTTTTGCAAGTTCTTAGTCTTACCTGGTACTCCTCGATTCCCATGGTAGAACACAGGGCTTCGTACTCCTTCCAGTTGGAACACTTCTCCACCCGCTTCCTCCACAGCCTCCTGGAGCTTCCCTGGCTCCTCCCACCTGTTATCCAAAAAATTGGGTTGAGAAATGACAAATAGTGAATCGTCCAGCGAGAAGTCTTGAGAGTCGTCATGAGCACAACGTCTGAAAATATCAGACCGAACTGAATGATCACGTAGACAGCCTGGACGGCTCCCAAAACCAGCGATATCGTGAGCCAGAATATCCAGGTGGAGCCGAGAAAGGCGACGCTGAGCAAGGTATAGGCCAACGGAGAGGCCAAGATGATGACAAGGGGGAGCAGGAGGGGAGACATGAACTCGAGAGACGTTTCGAGCGACTTCGGGATCGGAATGTATCCAATGAGGAAGGTGTTCGCAGCTAGCAGGTACGACTCGTACTCCATGGCGCTTTACGGCGCTCTACGGTCTACGGGGGAGGCTGAGGAGGAGGGTTTCAAAGTAGTAGAAAGTAGTCGTCACGCAAATCGTCTCAGCAAATCTTTCCGTCGTGGTTTGGTTTTGGTATTTAAGGGCACGGGAGGGAAGGAAATTTATGCGAAATAACCAGGCGCGTTCAATCAATACAACAACAAGTTTACGGAGTCGTCTTTTCCCTTCAGCAGCTTTCGGAAGCAGCCCATTGCCTTGTTTCGAGCATCAAAATTCAAACGTCTAAAATCAAAATGCTTAAGATAATCACATTGCTTACCATGTGTGCCCTGTCGACGGGGTTCAAGGTGCGTGCTGCGTTTCACAAATAGAGATGCTTTCCTCTATCAGCTCCTCTTCGGATGATATGTCACCCGAGCCTGCCCTTTGAGACCAATTTTTCGTGACTTAAGACGTGGCGCACAAGACACAAAATACACTACCTCCCGCATATAGTGCTCAGAATCCCTAGTTATCCCAAATTTCTCGAAATAGTTGCGCCACTCCATCCAAAATCCAACCTGACCCCCGTCTAGTTGACCCAAATCATAAATTTGCTCAGTCCCTATTAATCCTCTGCGTCATCGAATCTTACTAACCAAGCTCACCGTGCGCTCGCAGGTTGCTCCTACTGCGGCCATGCGAAAGGGAACCTCGCTGAGGGTTGTGGAGACCCCCAACCCTGAGCTCAACAGCTTCACGGGAGCTTTCATCGAGACCGGAGGTGAGTGCCGCACACTCAGCTCGCTCGCCGCTCCAGCTAACCCCCCCCCCCCCCCCCCCCCCCCCCCCCCCCCCCCCCCCCCCCCCCCCCCCCCCCCTCCCCCGCAGGCCGCGTGTGGGATCCCTGGGGCCTCTCGAACTGGGTTCCTCCCAGCTGGGCCCGTGAGGCCGAGCTCGCGAATGGCCGCTCTGCCATGCTCGCGACCGTCGGGTGGGTCTGGCCGAAGTGGTTCGGCGCCTTCCCCGGCTTCGACGACGTGACGACTACCGACCCCATCGGCGCCCTCACCCAGGCTGACCCTCAGTGGTGGGCCCAGTTCATTCTTTTCTGCGGCGTCATCGAGTTCAACAAATATAGGGCAGGGCAGAACGGAAAGAATTACCTCGGAGAGACTGACGGCGAGCCCTTCTACGACCCCGCTGGAATCTTCGGCCGCACCCCGGAGGCCCGGGAGAAGATGGCCGAGCGCGAGCTCAAGAATGCCCGTTTGGCCATGCTCGGTATTGCCTCTTTTGCCGCCGGTCACTTCATCCCTGGATCCGTTCCCTGCCTTCCCCCTGGATTTTAAGTTTTTGTTAAAAGTAGTGTGGTGGTGTGTGGTGTGCGGGCGAGGCCTGTGGTGTGGTGGTGGAGTCGTGGAGTCACAGTCGAGTCAACCTCGAGAAGAAAAAAATTCACTCATTTTGCGTGCCAAAGCTTTCATCAATATTATTCCTGAAGTCAAACTAAAAATATACATATATCTAAACACGCCAAAATACAATCTTCAAACAAAGCACACAGTTATATTATATTAAACCCCTGCAACAAGTCGAAACAATCCTTGACGAACTCCTCCTTGACTTCGGCCTCCACCTCCTCCCCCACAATCACGTAGTTCCTCCACAGCCTCCCCTCCTCATCGAAGCCCCATTCCTTCAGCTCGAAACGATTAATTTTGTTCGTGAGCATTTGCGCCAGCCCCTTGTTCTTGTACAGGCCCTTGTCCACTACCCTTATAGTAGAAGTCGCGTAACAGTAAGGCACGTGCTTATCGTTAACGACGATGCTCTGCGTGACTCTTCTATTGACCACGAACGGAGGCTCCCCCTCTCCCCTGCCACCGTCGACCCACTCCTCGCTGTCTATTTGTATGTTTGTAGTCGCGTTGTAATAACTACTGAAAAAGGTTTGGATGGTGCCCTTGGAGTGGAGGAGGACGCGCTGCAGCGGGGTCGTAGAGGGAGAGGACGGAGTCAGCCTCGACGTCTGCAGCCCCGAAGTCAGAGGCTGTTTGTTGAAGTTGACGTTGCTGTAGCCATTGGAGTTGCTGTTGGGACCGACACTAGGACCAAAGGCAAGACTTTGCGCTGGCTTGAAATAATATACATTTAACACACAGGACAGGAGGAGCAGCTGGATCAGCGAGCGAACGAGCGCGTTCGCGAGCGCGTTCGAACGGCACACCATAGGCAATACGGATATTGCGATACTGCGATATGACGGCCCGTTATTATTTATCTACGTTAATATCTATGCCTTCTCTGCCCCTCGATGGACGAATGAGGACGAAGAACTGGTCTGATGAGGTGTCCTGCTGCTGCTCCAGGAACGCAGCTAAATTATAATCTTATTTAATTTTTGGGTAGACACTAGAAATGCAGCAAGGCTATCTATTACAGGATCTTAATTTATAAGTTCCTGCCTTTGCAACTTCCAACACATTTTGCTTTCCCAGCGAGAGAACAAATTCACAATTCACCAAAAAAAAACTAACTCATAAAATGGCTAGCAAGTTCGACGTTTCTCAGCAGAAGGGCCTCATGGCCTTCAACGGTAAGTGTCAAAGTCCTCAATACCCCCGCTACTCCGCAAACGGCCTTTAAAAGCATTCTATCCGCCACGAAAGTAAACGAACGGAAAATCGACGGCCAGCAGGTTCGGACTCCTCACACCAACCTCCCGCTCACTCTCCGCCCCCCCCGCATCCTCCCCAGGCTTCATGGGCTCCAAGTCCTACGTCGAGGGTTACCAGTTCTCCCCCGCCGACAGTGAGGTCTTTGCCAAGATGACCGGCTGCCCCGACATGAAGAAGGCCCCCCACGCCTACCGCTGGTACGTCCACATCGCCGCCATCTCCGGCGTCCGCGGGCTCTCTTCCGGCGCCGCCGCCGCCCCCGCGGCCGCCCCCGCCAAGAAGGAGAAGGCCGCCAAGAAGGACAAGAAGGAGAAGAAGGAGGCCAAGAAGCCCGCCAAGAAGGAGGAGGACGACGATGATGACTTCGACGTCTTCGGAGACGATGACGACGAGGAGGAGGACGCCGGAAAGCCCAAGGAGACCAGGGCCGAGATGCTCGAGAGGTTGAAGAAGGAGGCCAACGATCGCCTCATCGCCAAGGCCGCCAAGCAGCGCACCATGGTTGCCATCGAGGTCAAGCCCTGGGACACCGAGCAGGACCTCAACCAGCTCTGGAAGAAGATCACCACCGAGATCACCCAGGAGGGAGTCAAGTGGGGAGAGAACTGCCACTTGGTCGAGGTCGCCTTCGGCATCAAGAAGATCTGCATGTCCTTCGTCATGGGAGCCAACAACTCCAGTGACGAGATCATTGAGCAGATTGAGGCCCTCGAGGATGAGGTCCAGTCCGTCGAGATGACCTCCATGAACGTCCTCTAAGCTATGAGTAGGCCGAGCGTAATAAGAGGAGATGAGCTACTGAATTCGCATCACTTTTTCGCAAAAATCCTCTTCTTTTCCTTATTTATTTAACTTCAAGTTCACTTCCCAAGTTCTGCGGGCTTGTCGTAGGTGCTCTCGCCCGTGGACTCGCAATAGTAATAGTCGTTACCCTCCTCATCCTGGTGAACCGCCCACTCACCCCCGACAATATCCGCAGGGTCAATTTCTCCGTCGTGCTCTTCGCTCTCAACAAGTCCGACAGGGTTGGTGTCGCACACTATCATCGTCGTCCCGCCAGATTCGAGGTTCATCCTTACTTCGTCGCTGTCCGTGCATTGGTAGAATACTTTGTCTTCATCGTCCTCATCCCTGCACTCCTGCCACATCTTTCCGTCGGGGTAGCCGATGAGGGTCGTGCCTTTGGGCTTGTCGTTGCGGATAACTGAAGGGTCGTCGGTCTTGTGGTACCGGTACTCTCCTGCGTCATTCAAGAACTCTGTCCACATCGACCCGACCTCCTCCCCCGCCTCCCCCCCCGCCTCCTCTATCTCTCTCCCCCCCCCCTCACCCCCCTCATCACCCCCCTCCTCAAAGCCATCGTAGTCGGCCGGCTTCGTATAACTTGTGTCGTTAGTAACAACGTTCCAGTAATACTTCCCGTTCTCATTCTCAACGATCTGCCACGCACAACCCGTCCGTTCAACCACGATGCACGCAGGCTCGGAGTAACTCGTGTCGTTCGTCACCTCGTTCCAAAAATAGTCGCCGTTTGGGTCCTTCACTTGCTGCCAGTTCGACGGAACGTCGTTGGGGGATACACCTCCTCCTCCGTCCGCCCCCTCCGCCACGGGCTGGACGAGGTCGCCCCACCCCTCCTCCTCAACCACCTCGGTAACGTGTTCAGGGTGCACCAATTCCCCCCCACCTCCCATCACCTTCATCGCCGCCAGCTCTTGCGCCATCCTGAAAGCGTTCTGGTCCTTGTGCTCCACGACCTCTTCCTCCCCGCCCTCCTGAGTGCCCGCACCCTCGTACGTCTCCCCCTCGTCTTGGGTCTTCACCGTGGTGTTCCCTATCTTGTTCCTGAGGTTCATCTCCATCATGAAGGGGTTGAGCTTCTTTCCTGGCGGGGCCGCGGCCATGGCGTTCTTCATCTGCTTCTCGAACCTCCTGTTCTGGCTGGCCTTGGTGATCTCTATCTTGATCTTTTCCTCCTCAGAAGGACCCTCCTTCTTTTCAAACATGGCGTGTCGGTTCTTAAAAGCGTCTCGCTTGGCCTTCTGGGCGTTGCGCTCGTCAGCTACGGCTTTGTCCTGCATGTGCTGTGTTAGTTTAAGGAGCAACGAGATATGGCAACTGTAGGTCCCATCCAAAGAAGCCCCAAAATAAATGTATGCGCGTCGTTTGAAGAGCCCATCGGACGCAGCCCAAAAGATTCCCCTAAAGACGCGTCTCAAGACTCGAACCTCTACAGCTCCACCCGATTCATCCCCATCCCCTCCAAACATCACGGGCTAACTGTCGTCCGGATTTACCTCTTGCGCTTTAATTTTCTCCTGCTCCCGTCGTTTAGAAAGCACCTCCAAAGAGGCAGTCCTCGCCCGCCTTTGAGGCTGGTTTAAGGCCTGCATCTTGGCTTCGAATGCTTTCGCAGCTTCCATTCTTTGAAGATAAAATGAAGATCTGTCTGTGAAACCTCTCGTCAATTTTTGGTCTGGTAATTCCCTGACCAAATAAATGAACATAAATAATACATACACACACCTAATTTGATTTTTTTGGTCTGTTATTCCCTGATCAAATAAATGGGCATAAATAATACATACATTTCTAATTTGAATTTACAAAAATACATGTATTCTACTCGCTGACAGTGCCTCTCAGAGGCAACCTCCTAAAGACGGAAGCCTCAACGGCCTCGCTTTTCCTCTCTGGTTTCGGAATGCCCCCCTGCGGTTCCTTTCCGACGTTCCTTCCGCCCCCCGCTCTACCTTGAATACTCTTCATCACGTCGATGGCGGTCTTTCCGATGCTAGTGCTGCCGCCCCTTAGCACGTGCGTGCGCTCTTCCTCCAGGTGCCGTATGTCCTCGATCATGGTGTGCCTGCTCTTGGTGACCTCCATAATCTTTCCCCTCTTGGCCTTTTTGTAGTCGCTCATGAACTTGTCGTGCAAGTGCGTCCTCGACGGAAGCTTTATGTGCGTGTCCACCCCTCCCGTACGGCACCACTTCACCGGTTCCGTCCTCTGGAGCTGCTGCGGCCTTCGCCCTCCGGTGTTGCTGTGGAGGTCCAAATACTGCTGGAGCAAGGGGCTGATGCTGCTGGCATCAAAATTTTTCTGCTGCTGCCTCGGGAGCTGCTTCTTTCCGAGGAAGGCGGGCTTCTCCGGCCGGAAGCGGAGCGTGTCACGCGTTCCGGTGAACTTCTGGACGGGCGGGAATTCGGCGTGATCAAAGTCGGGCATGCTGACGCTGTTCTTCAAGCGAGAGGTGGTGCGCTCGTTTTCGTCAGCAAGCTTTTGGGTCAAAATGACGTCTTCCGCTCCCATCTCTCCCCTCCTGTACTGGTACTTGGGGAAATCCTGCGACAGAAGCATGTCCACGCTGTCCTTCTCTTGGTCTTTCTTCTCTCTCCCCCCCCCCTTATCTCCGTCGATGTTGTCAGGCGCGTTACCCCCACCGAACAGCAACGAGCTCATATTGTGTTGCGCCGTGGCGCCTAGGTTGTCATCACCAGTCAAGACGCCTCCCATTCCTCCCATGGCCATCATATTGTTCGCATCTTCGTCCGCCTTGTTGGCGCCAGACAACTGGATGGTGGGCAGCGTATTTCCGTTCCCCTCTCCCTCCGTCTCAACTCTGTCGTCGGGATACATCGCGTAGCGAAACTGGCTCACCGAGCCAGGGCACACGTCGACTCCCGACAAAAGCCTGGCGCAATTCAAGTACAATATTTTCTTGAAGTCGTATTGGAAGAGGGACTGGTTGCCGGGGCACAAATACTTGAACCCGAGAATGATGGACTGGCCGAGCACAAAAGGGTAGTGAACGAAGAAGAAATCCTTGTTGGCCTCGAGCTGCTTCGTTGACAGCAGCTGAGTGTAAACGGTCGCCACCTTACTCAACAAATAGAGCTGCTCCACGTCCGAGTTGATTTGGAAGAATCGGCAGTGGACGAACCAAAAGAAATACACGAATAGGTTGCAACTCAGCTTGTTAGTGCAGAGCTTCTTGAGCGTCTGTTCTCCGCCGGCCTGGAGGACCATCTTCTCGCACGCCAAACTGAGGAGCAGCTTCGGGTTCATGTCGCTGCCTCCCAACTTGATTGGCCAGTCCCAGTCAGCCCTAGCGCCCTCCAGAAACGGATCGGCGCCTTTATTCGCCTGTTGGTCAAAACGGACGTTTGATGCCTGGGTCTGCGTCATGCTCATGATGGCGGATGTGTTGTTGTTCGTTGTGGTGTTGGGGGCAGAAAACGTGTTCGTGTTCCCGCCTCCCTCGACGGCCTGTGCCTGGCCAATCAAATCATCCTGTATATCTGGGGGGAGCTTGTACAGCAAGTTGGTGGCGGAGCGGCCGGAGTGGTTCTCACTGTAGGCCCACAGCCTTCGCTCCATTTCCTTCCTCGCCTCCTTCCTTGACTCCAAGTTCTTCTTCGAGTGCAGATTTCTACTGCCACCTTTGCCCTTGAGGCGGTTGTCGGAGAGGAGGTCAGCCGCAAACATCGACTCAAGCTTCCTCCCCGCGTCGGTCTGGGGAAGGTTTGGGTTCCTCCAGGTGAGGGTTGCAGGGTCAGGGATCCCGAAGCGCTCCCGAAGTCTCTTGGCCTCGTCCTCCATAGACCCAGTTCCAGCCACAGCCTCCTTGAAGATCACAGATTGCCGACGCTTGGCAGAGGCCCCGGCGACATCATCTTCCAGTACGTCCGAGGCCTCCTTCAGGTTCTTGGAGAAAAGCTCCGAGTTGGGATTGATGTCCTCGGCGCAGAGTTCCTGCTGCTCTCCGACAGTGAAATTCAGACTGCAGGCGAACAGATCCGTTTGTTTTGGAGGATTAGTAAAGAACCGCGCGAACGACAACGCGCACTAGCGTTATTAATACTGCTCTCTCGACTCTCACCTGGCCAACCTCGTATTGAGCACATCTATCATCTCATAAATGCTCTTTTCTTTCTGCGAAATCTTCTGGAGCGTCAAAGCTCCAGCCACCGACGGGACCGTCTGCTGCTCATAAATCCAGTCGTCATTTTCGCTCTCGGAGTCCGTATCGTTGAAGGCAGAAAAGGGGGCGCTCATGGGCAGACTTATTACTGTCTGTTAGGGCGGTGAGGGAGGGAAAGGATGGCACTGGCGGTTTCGGCGGTTGGGGTTGCTGGCGAAGAGCGGAAGAGTTTGGGCGGGAATGTGGTATTTGAATAGTCCCTCTGCACAGCGGGTAAGAGGGAAGCAAAATCGATAAGGTATTTTACTGTCACTTTGCAGGGGTCTTTTGCCCCTGACACAAAAGCCCATATAAAGCACCAATAAGGCGTATCTGCAGCCAGCCTTTCCCCCCCACAGGGTCATTCCACCCGTCAAAAATGAAGCAAAGATGCGTAGTATTCTTCCTGTACGCGTGTATCCTGCTTGCAATGGGTCAAGACCTTCCCGATCAAACAGCACAAAGTCCTCCGCCATCCCAAGACGATCCAGCAAGTTCCTCCGGAAGTCGAAAAAAGGGGAGATTACCCATTGACCAACACGCCTTAAATGAGGCCCGCATCGTGAACGGACAGAAGCCTATCGACTATTCCAGCCCCAATTATCCTCTTCATGAACTGGGCTTTCCCTACGGGTCTCCTGCACCCAAGCTTCCTACGCCAGAGATTTTTCCTGTGTCGATGCACCTTCCTTATCCCACCCCGCTCGCTGTCGTCACTGAGAAAACCCCGACGACAGATTACCCCTACATGAACCAGCGCATTCACTACAAGATATGTGGTTACAATGCTACCCTGTGCACGCCCAGTGCTCCCCCTGAGGACCAGCCCAGTAGGGACTGGAGGTCAGTGCTGCCGGGGCAGGCAATCGGGCTGAGTATGTACAATTTAGATGACCAGCAGGACGGATTGACTTTGAATTCCATTTTGATTCGGCAGGTGAGAAGGAATTAGGAAGAAGGAAGGAGGAAGTAGGACAGCGGAGAAGAGGACCACCCTCCTAACCCACACCAATACCCACACAACCGACGAACGCAGCCGTTTAAATTGACAGTAGCCTTGTTCGCAAGCTCGGGCTGGGACGACCGGGATGTTTCTCTAAACAGCACTCTGCACAGCACCGACTCAGATATTGTAATCAGGGAGTATTACATCAACAACGAGCGGTATGGAAAGGCCTACCTCAGCCCCAACTTCAATGGACAGGAGTACACTGGCGACATGGTGGAGGTCGATCTCGAAACAGCGAAGTATAACACAGTGCGTCTGCACGGTATCGAGACAGATTTCGCAGATTACTACTCGACGTCGACGACTAGTTTAGACGGTATAGACCCCTACAAGAAGGCCACAAGCAAAAATAAGGAGGACCAAGTCGTCATCAAACGCCTCCAGAACGTCGACAACGACCTCGCGGGATACCAGAACGGCTTCTCGGCCCTTTCCGGCACAACCAGTTATGGCTTCATGGTGCCCTTCTTTAACGGGGCTGAATACCACGGTAAGGCCGTCAGGTTGACCGTCGGTCAGTTCAACATTTCCATGTGGGACAACTGGATTGAGGACCAGGAGTTCAGAAGGTTCAGGACGGTCCAGTCCACTGAAATCGATTCTGACGGCAACACAAGGTTCATTTATGAGGATGTCGGTGGAGATTCTGACTTCTCGGCCATCGACGTCCTCGACCTGGCTACTGTCGACGACGACCTCCGTGGTTTTATCGGCGGCTTTGCCCACAAAAACTACGCATACTTCGTGCCGCACTTCAACGGCAAGTATTTCTCCGGCAAGATCGCCAGAGTTGACGTCGACGCTTTCAATGCCGGTGAGTAATATGTGCAGTTCTCAGAACGGCGATGGACCCTAACAATTAATTTCACACGCTGACTCAACTGCTTGCCTTCGTTCACAGCGTCGGTCCAAGTGATCGACTTGCAAACAAAGGACGTGCGACTCGCAGGCTTCTACGGGGGCTTTGCAACCAACATAATCCCCTCGATCGTGAATGGACTGGCCGCGGACTATGCTTACCTCGCCCCCTACAAAAATCTCATTGGGCCTGTTAATGGCATCAACACCAAGTTCACTAGCGACGGCTACAAAGCCAACGACGTCTTCGACGAGCAAGAGTCTATAGGAGGAGATCGGATGGAGCCCAACCATCACGGCTGCCTAACTCGCATCAACCTCGACACTTTCAACGTTGCCGGAGTCGATTTCATTGACTTGCAAGAGGTCGACACCGATTTGAGGGGCTTCGCTGGCGGTTTTCAAGGAGGGCTGCACGGATATTTGGTACCCTACTCCAAGGGCTTCGGGGACTACTCTAGCAAGCTAGTCAGATTCGATCTTTTGAATTTCAACTTGGACGGAATTGAGGTATTAGATCTAGCGGGAAAATCCGACGAGCTGAAAGGTGAGGGGAGGAGGCGGAGGAGGAGGACAGATGTTTGGGGTTTGTTTGTGAGCTAACAAACACCCAACCCACGCAGGTTATGTTACCGGCTTTGCGTACGAAACGTACGCCGTCTTAGTCCCTTATCAAAATGGCCGCTCCGACGTGAACTACCGTGCAAGAAATCAGTTCGCAAAATTGACAAGAGTTGACTTTAATGACTTCACTGCGAATGGCATTTTAACTTTAGACGTGAGCATGGTCTCGAGGAAGAATACTCCAGATCAACCGGACAAGGATCTTAGAGGGTTCGTTGGCGGATTTTGCGCGGGAAGCTTCATGTACTTGGTGCCCAACTTCAACGGAGTTTGGTACGGGAAAATTGTCAGGGTGGACATGCGTGACTTCGATGTCATTGCTACAGCGCAGGCAGCCGGAGAAGCCACAGATTTCACCACGGGATTCAAGGGAGTGCAAGCTGTCGATCTCCAGAGGTTCAACACCAAACTCGCAGGTTTCTCCGGTGGCTTTTTGAGGTTGAGACCGCCACCCATTGAGAAGTTTTACGAGGCCAACCTTGACATCTTCACCTACGCTACAGGCTTGGACAGGCTCGAGCCAAAGGGGGCTGTGTTCTCGCCGTACGGGGAAGCGGTGATAGAGGAGGAGGGTGGCGCGCCAGAGATCATGCCGGAAGGGATCGAGAAGAACCCCTAGGGCGAGGGAGAGAAGCTATTAAGTGTCGGGGAGAGGTTGTGTTTGTGTCAGATCAAATTTGTTTTATACTGAGAAATCCCGCATTTTTAAATTTCTAATCCCTCAGTTTAAAGTCTGTCTTTGCCCAAACGTATTTCTACATTTTGGTTGTTGAAGAGCATTCAGAGTCCCATCATCTGATGGGGGAAGGAGGGGAGGAGGTCCAGGTCCAGAGCTCTGGGAGCATGAAAAAGGGCATATCGTCCCAACCCCAAACCCAAAACCTGAGAAAAGACTATCGCAGGACATCACAACAATGACTTCGACCCCTTGGAACGGTAAGAAGCCTCACCAAAAGGCCGGCTTGCCGGAGCGATGTTGAGAGGACTGACTTTGCCCCTCGGCCCGCTTTGCTGTTAAGCTTTTCCCGTTGGTCCTGTTTCCCCATATTTGTGAGATCAGAGCGAAATTATAGACTAACACGGAAACACCACGCGCAGACTTAGCGGCCTCCATCACTGAGGACCAGATTGAGGAGGTAAGTCGGTTTCGTTGAATCAAAATTGAGCAAAAACTGAATGTCGTTCACATGCTAACACTCCCCTCATCTCATTTGTCCGCCCACAGTTCAAAGACGCCTTCTCCCTCTTCGATCGCGATGGCGACGGAACAATAACAACGGTCGAGCTCGGCACCGTGATGCGCTCCCTGGGCCAGAGTGTCACTGAATCCGACCTGAAGGACATGATCAGTGAAGTGGACGCTGATAACTCAGGGACCTTGGACTTTGCTGAGTTCTTGACGATGATGGTTAGGAAGATACGCGGTGTCGATGTGCAGGAGGAAATCGCCTCGGCGTTCCGTTCCTTCGACGACGACGGCTCGGGCACCATCGACGCTTCTGAGCTCAAATCGATCCTCACCCAGATCGACGACAAATTATCCGCTGACGATATAAAGGCGATGATGGCCGAGGCGGACGTTGATGGGGACGGAACAATCAATTACGAAGAGTTTGCCAATATGCTCATCCAGAAATAAGACGTGGCTTTGTGTGTAGTCCTTGTTGTCGAAAGGGAATTATTTGTAAAATTAAAACAGTGCGTTGACTTTTCTTCTCAACAATATAATACATACATAACTTTCTAACTTGCTATTTATTGTTACATGAGGCGAGGATCGACCCAACTAGCCTCCCCGGTGACAGTGTTGTAGAAGTACTTGGAGCCGACCTCTTCGTCGAAGTACTCCTGCCAGTCTGAGGTGTCGCTGGTGGCCGCAAACGTCTCGGCGAGGCTGCTGCTGGCGGCGAGAGAGCTGCTCTGCGTCTCGGCCAAGTCCGACGTCTCCAGCCAGCTGCTCCCCTCCGACGACACGGACTGAGTTGGTTGGTACGAGGCCGCAATGGCGTCGAGAGAATCTCCGCTAGAATTGTTTCCGAGGGCGAGGTTGAAGTTCTGAATGGTGGGGACATTGGGGGAATTCTGGTCCCGGGCAGATCGGGCCGACGACTTCCTCGAGTTCTGCTTCTTGCTGAAGGTGTCCATAATGCCTCCTCCCCCGTCTCGCATACCCTCCAGCTCCTCAAGGCTGAGGTTGCTCAGTTTGTCGTTCACCTTCGCCAGGACGTCATTGGACGATACAAGCGCCCTCGCACGAGACCCCACTGAAGACTTCCGGGGTTGCTTGTTCTTGTTGCCCCCCAGTCCTAGAGACGGAATGTTAGACGGAGTCTGCTGCTGGTGATTTTTTGACCTGCCCATGTCACCCCTGTTGAAGGTCGCCATCATCATGTCCAGTCCGTCGGAGGTTCCCATGGTGCCCGAAGTTCCCATGATGTTGGCGTCCTCCTTCAGGTTCGTGACCTGCTCTCCCTCCTTCATCGCCGCGAGAGTGGAGCCCCGGGGCCGCCTGCTCCGCACGGTGCCGAAGGGATTATTGCTCGTGACGAAATTGTCCGGCCTATTCCATTGCGAGACGTCCGAAGCCTCGTGGAAGTAGTAGTAGCTCCCAGATTCAGGATCTTCGTACTTCATCCATCCGCCGTTCAGCGCCATTCCCACGGCGTTGGATTTTCTCCTCGCTGAGACGATGGACGCCGCAGGAAGGACCTTTCGCGAAGACTTTCTCGCGTTCGCAAACGGATTGGCGTTGGTTTGGAATCCTTCAGGTCGGTTGTAAGTGGATTCCTCCGTCTCGCTGTTGTAGTAGTACGGGTGGCCGCTTTCGGGATCGGTGTATTTGTACCACGGTCCTCCATCTAGGGCTTCGTCCGGCTTTTGGTTGGCCGACCTCGCAGACGCGAGGACTTCCGCTGGAGGCATGACGCCCTGCTCCCTCGCGGACGCAAACGGATCGGCCGTGGTTTGAAATCCCTCAGGGCGCTCGTAGGTGGACTCCTCTGTCTCGCTGTTGTAGTAGTATGGGAACAGACTGCTCGGGTCGATGTACTTGAACCACTTGTTCGGCAGCTTCTCCACTGGTTTCTGTTCCGACCTCGCGCTCGCCAGGACTTCAGCAGGCGGCATGACCCCCTCCTCCCGTGCGGCGCCAAAGGGGTCGGCGAGGGTCTGATAGTCGAGAGGACGTTCGTAGGTGCTCTCGTCAGTCGTCTCGTTATAATAGTAAGGGTGCCCGCTTTCGGGGTCAACGAACTTCTGCCACTTCTGGCCTCCGCTGACGGCGACAGTCTCAACAGGTTCCTGAATCTTTTCCTTCCTCGCGCTCAAGGCGCTTGCCGGAACGCTCCTGAGTTCTCCCCTAGCCGTGCTAAACGGATTATGTACCGTCGCAAATTCGCTCGGACGTTCGTAAGACGATTCATCTGTCTCCTCGTGGTAGTAATAGTCACACTGGTACTCCTCCGAGAAGTATTTGACCCATCCGCCATTGAGTTTCTCAACTGGCTGCACATCCTCATCTCTTCTGACGCTCAATACACCCGCTGCAGGTTTGACGTTGGCAGTGGTAGTAGTAGTGGCAGTGGCAGTAGCAGTGGCAGTTTCAGAAGTAGAAACTGAGGAGCGCATGGACGCAAATGGATTCGCCCTGGTTGCGAAACCAACAGGTCTGTCGTAACTCGATTCTCCTGTCACGTTGTGCCAGTAGTACGTCAATCCAGATTCTTGATCGACGTGCTTCTCCCACTCCCCCCCCTCTAACTTTTCTATGGCCGGCTGCTCGGGGTCTCGACGAGCTGTCAATACTTTAGCAGGCAGGATGTGATTCGAAGGCCGATCATCTCGAAGGGAAGCGAAGGGATTCGCCGACGTGCTGAAGCCTGCAGGCCTGTCATACGTACTATAATCGCCCTCCGCATTGTAGTAATAAGCGTCGCCGCTCTCCGGATCGATGTACTTTTCCCAACCACCGTTGATCTTCTCCACAGGCAGCTAGGACGAGAGTAGCGAGTCGCACAAAGGTAAGCGCTCTCAAGTTAGAATTTTTAGCCCCAGCTCGCTCCATTACGGTATTCCCAGCTCACCTGCTCCTCATTCCTCTTGTCGTTCAACGCTTTAGCTGGGACCATTTTAGCGCCTCCATCACGGATGGAAGCAAATGGGTCCTGAGTCGTCTCCAAGCCGGCAGGGCGATCGTACGTTGATTCGGAAGTAACCTCGTTGTAGTAGTATTTGTAGCCCGTTTCGGGGTCTACGTAACTGACCCAACTCTCCGAAACCTCCTCAACGGGCAATTGCCTATCTTCCCTCCTAGAGGTCAGTTCCTCCGCCGCCAACCCTCCTTTTCTAATAGTTTCGAATCCCACTGGCCTCTCCCACTGCCCCTCATCCGTCTCGGCCTTGTAAAAGTAGTGCATCCTAGTCTCTTCGTCGACGTAGCGCTTCCACCCGTCGTTGCCTTCTTCGATGACCTCTTTCCTCCGAGCGGACGCGAATATATCATTTTTGACCGTCGAAAATTCCATCGGCCTGTCATACTGGCTGTGACGAGCGGAGCGACGAGAGGAGCGAGTTGCATGGAAGGTTGTGTTGGAGGCAGCACGGCTTCGTCCTCGCAGTTCACGTTCTCACCTCTCGCCCGTAACCTCGTTCCAAAAGTAATCCCACCGGGTGCCGGGATCGTTGAACCTGTACCAGCCGTGGTTGAGCATTTCCTCCGGCTTCTGCTTCGAGTTCCTCTTGCTGTTGAGTATGTCCGCCGAGGGCCTTTCAGCTTGCGAAGGTTGGGGCGCCGGCCCTCTATTTACGGGCTTGGCGGCCATTTTAGCCGCCGGCCTTCCCGGCGGCGGAGGCGGCTTGAACCCCTTTTTGTACTGCCGCACCGCGGGACCTCTTGGCTGCTGTTGTCCCAGCATCCTCTTCTGCGTGTTCATCCCGAAATTAATGCTGCTGGTATCATTTTTCGGCGTGAAAGCGATGTCGTCATCGCTATCATCCGAGCTGACAACTATTTCCTGCTGCGACGAGAGCGAGCACGGGGAGCGACTAGTTAGAACAAGGGTGCGGATCGGTTGCGGATCGGTAGCTCCTCACCTTCCTCCTCTCCTCCTCCTCCTTCCGCTTTTGCTCCGCCTCCTTCTCCAGGCGGTCCCTCTCCATCTCCTTTCTCCATTCTTCCTTCCTCAATTCCTCGTCTTCCTTGTCGAAGATTTCATTCTTGAACAACTTGCGGCCTCCCATGCCTCTAGCCTTCGGCCCCAAAGGAGTCTTAGTCGTCTCCGCAGACGGCGTTACTTCACCTTTACTCGGCGTGAGCATGTTCTTCGCATACTGTGGCTTGGGCGAGTCAATGGGCAGCTGCTGCTGCTTGGGAGGAACCTTGCGCTCGTAGTCCTTGGGGGCCTTGCGTTGGTGGTCGTAGCCCTTGAGGCCGTTCTTGGTGGGGGCCTGGGCGGGGCCGGGGATTTTAGGAGGGCTCTGAAGCTTGGAGGAGGGGCTTTGGGTGGGGTTAGGGAGGTAGGCCTTGGAGGGCGTTGACTTGTACTCGGCAGAGGAGTTCACTTGCCGGGCGGGGAGGGTGGCGGGGGGCATGTTCATTTGGACCAGGCGAGGGTCCTTTCCAGGGGTGGTGGTGACTTTAGGGGCGGCGATTTCGATGTGGTAGTTGCTGTAGTAAGTTGGGTTGGGGTTTGGGAGTTGTTAGGGAGTTGTTAGTGATTCTGAAGGCGACGTGACGGCGGGTGCGTTTCGTTGTAACTCACCTCGGAGGGGGTATTCCGAAACCCTTCTTAGGCGTCCCACTGCTCTTCTTCTTCTTTGGCTTCCCCCTATTCTCCTCCATCTCCAACCTCTTCTGAATGCTATTAATGGTCGTCGAGTTAACGGTCCTGTCGATGTGCTGGTTGACCTTCAAGGTGTCCATGGGATTGTGCTCTTGAGCTTGCTTTTGAGCAGAGAGGAGGATGGAAGCACGGAGGGGAGTTATTGGGTTGCGACCCTCGGGGATGGGGACGCGGTTCTTCTTCAGGGAGGCGGGGGGAGGGGTGTTGAGCTGGCGCTTGGGGGCGGCAGAGGAGCGGTTGGGGGTGCGGGTTGGGGCGGGACGACCTTCGGGGAGGGGCCGACGGTACTTTTGACCCTTTGAGGGAGGAGGCGTGTTCATCGTCTTGGTGGGTGGGGTATTCGGGTGTGTGGGGGTTGAGTTCGCGGGGAGGGAGTAAGAGCGGTGCGACACAGAGAGGTCCGGATCCTCTCGCTTTTTCTTCGCAGGGGGGAAAGGCTGTAGCTTGTTATGGTTATAGCAGGGCAGAGCTTGCTGCTTTTGAAAGATGATTGCAGGTGATAATATGGTACACAGGAGACGGGGGGATAGTTTTTTAAGGACCGATGAGGAACTGGACTGATTATGCCCGCCGGTTGTGAATTCGAGGGGGGTCGGGTGCGTTGAGGGATGGTGTTGGGTGATTTGTTGAGACTTTCTATTTTATCATTTGCCTGAGAAACGAAAGGCAATGGATGGCATTACGAGGCGCCTAGCCTCTCGGCGACTATTATGGATACTTCTCTTGTCGCTTCTTCAAAGCTCGTCTCCTTGGAATGTGTACAACGTTGCGAAAATAAGAGTAAGTAGTCCATTGTTTCTTTTCGTTTGCCTTCACCACGATGAGTCAACCCTTGGCAGGGAAAGGTCATTTCAACGTTGATATTACTGATTCTCGTGAAGAGTTCCGCGCCAAGTTCTACGGTATCCAGCGCCGGTCTGTTCTAGACGTCCGCGAATCAACGTACTCTTCAGGACATGTTGCGTGCGCACAGTTGTTGCCCTTTGCGCCTCCTCCTGTTTCACCCTCACTAACACTGCAACGCCGACGCCGCAGCCCCCGACCCGCTTGTTCACTTCCTCCGCCGATCCTCCCTCCGATCCATCCTCCGACTCTCTCCCTCTCGACCCCGACTGGCAGTCCTTCCGCGCCCGCCTGATAGCCTCCTCAAAAAACCAGTCCCTCCCCACCTCCACCCCTTGGGCCTACGAGTCCAAAGGCAACATCGAGCGTGGCTCCCTGATCCTTGGCTCCTGCGGCGACGTCGGAAGCATGATAGGTTTCGGATTAAGGCAGCAGTACTTCCATAAATCCGTGATGCTAATATTAGAACACAGTGACAAATTCACCAAGGGCATCATCCTGAATAGGCCCCAGCTGAAGAAGCTCCCTCCGTCATTGGGCGGCTTCGAGTGCTGGTTCGGCGGGGACGTTCAAAACGCCGATAGCCTGAGACCGGATTACGTCTGCCTGCACACACTGAAGGGGGAGAGCGCGAAGAGGGCGAGCATGAATGTCTGCCAGGACGTTCACTGGACTACGCTCGAGAACGCGAGGGTTTTGATTGAGGAGGGGGAAGGGACGGTTGACGATTTTTGGGTTTTCGGAGGGTACGCGGGGTGGAGCGGGGGGCAACTGAGGGACGAGTTGTCAAGGAAGAGGTGAGAGATATGGACTTTAGAGGGAGCGAAGCGACCGACCGAGCGTTAGCGAGTACCGAGTTCCCTTGCGGGGCCCAGTTCTAACTTGCACTTAACCTCGTTTCGCTCTCCTTAGCTGGCACATGGCGTCGGCCGACTCACACCTCCTGCTTGCTGAGATGTCCCGTCAGGCGCGTGACCCTGACCTTCGAGACGCCGGGCTTAGCACTTGGGAGAACTTGATGGTGCTTATAGGGTTGGAGGATCAGGTTAAGCGGACTAGGAACTCCTTCCCCGACCTAATGCTAAAGGAGTGGGCGGCGGAGAACCTCGTCGAGAAGGCTGACGAAGAGGAGGTGGACACCCCCCCCTCCACCCAGGACATCCTCAGGACGACGACGCCGGTAGAGCGGCTCATCAAGTCGGCTAACGAGGCGGCGAGGGGGGAGATGATCGGCGCGGGAACGCTAGTTGTAGCGGTGCCGAAGGAGAGGTCCCCGCATCTGCTCAATCGGCAGTACATGCACAAGGTGAGATGGGGGGTCACGTAGATTGAGACTCTGATTCGTCGGATCTAATTCGTCGGTTCCGCTCTCCCTTTCTGAACAGTCCCTGGTCCTCCTGATACAAGACGACGAAGTCGCGTCGATAGGCGTGATACTTAACCGCCCCAGCCCCAACGGCGTCGAGATAACCGTCTCCGGCACCAAGATCGTCAAGCCCATCCTCTTCGGGGGAGAGTTCTCGATGAAGGACTCCCCCCCACTTCTGTGGCTGCACAATAAAAAGTCACTCAAGGCTAAGAATTTAGGGAAACCTCTAGGCTTGACGCCTAACGCCATATACAAGTGCACTGCGAGGGAGGCCATCAAGAGCCTCGAGGAGGGGACTAGCGAGGTGGACGACTTTATTATCGTCAGCGGGGTAAGCGTTTGGACGAAGGGGGAGAAGGGGATCGTCAGGGGTATGAAGGGGGAGATCAAGAAGGGAAAGTTCGAGGTCGTGGGAGGGGAGAAGGTGAGAGAAGGGGGGGGCGGGGGCGACGCTCCTGGATGGGCGGCGCGCGTTGGAGAGGAGCGTCCGCTAACCATTTGTTGTTGTTGCCGTATTCCCGTCTTAGGTGAACGGCCCCGGCGGCGCCTGGTCTAAGATAACTGCCCAGAAAACAATCTCAAAGGACAGCCTCTACTTCACGTCCTCCTCAAGCGAGTCCATCTGGAAGCACTGCGTCTCGTCCGTAGAGGGTCGGGGGGAGGTCGTTTACAGGAGCGACGTGACGTGCGTCAAGCTGGCGGACGACGCGCTAAGGAACTGGCTGAGGATGTTCATGACGGGGATCGAGGATGAGGAGGAGAGCTTGGGACTCGAAGGAAGCGGATAGCAATTTTACAACAACGAACGAACGGCAGCAGATATACCCCCCTCTTTAAAAGGCTTTTCTTGTTGTAAACAAACCCCCATATTCCTTATTTCCAAAACCTTCTCAAAACCCCCCTTCGTCCCCCATTCTTTCACTGCCCTTCCTCCCCCCCTAACGGTCAACCTGCATAAGAAGCTGCGGCCCTCCACTCCCTCCCCCCGGTAAATACGTCACATTCCTCGCCTTACTAAGCGTCCCCGCTATTTCCCTAGCAGCGTCAATCCTCTGAACTTCAATAATACCTTCCCCGTGACGTTCTATAGCAGTGGTTAAGAGCGCCGCGGACTCAGCTTCACCTTCTGAACGGATTACGGCGGCTTGACGTTCTTGCTCTGCTTTAAGTACGACGTATTTTTGTTTTTCAGCGTTCTGCTGAGCGACCTGCTTTGCCTCGATAGCTTTAACGTATTCAGGCATGAAGTTCAAATGCGTTATAGCAACGTCGTCGAATATAAGATTAAAATGTTCTCCTCGTTTTTCGATCTCGCGCTTGATGCGGGCGGAGACCTCGGCGCGCTTTGAGAGGAGCTCGGAGGCGTTGTATTGGGCGACGACGGATTTTAGGACCTCGTTGCCGATGGAGGGGAGGACGCGCTCGGAGAAGTCGGGACCGAGCTCGCGGTAGATTTGGGCGAGGTGCTGGGGGG